>DWJZ01000077.1:0-46916 GCA_018249125.1 Asbolis capucinus
CAAACAATATTTGTGTAGATGGGGCTTATCATTGCTCAAGATAAATTAATATTGTTGGCATTAAATAATATACTACATTAAACATTACCAAAAACACCAAAGTTTTTATTTTAATTTTATTAACAATGGTTTTATTGAAATTTAAAGTATTACCTTTTATTTATTATTTTATTCATGTTACAAGTTGTATTTTGTGTATTTTATTTTACAGCATTGATCAGTTATTTATTATGCTATAGACAAGCATTATGGGTGGTGAGTAGTAGGTTGCAGAACTTTTCATCAAAATCAGACAAGTTACCTACAAAGCTTTTTACAAAAGCTATTAGAGTAGTCAATCTCATCTCCAGGCTAATATATTCCTAACGCAATATAAACTGCGTGCCTATTAGTTTAAAATATATGTTGTATATTGAGCGAATAAAATAATTTGAGATGCTGCGATGGAATATTTGTTTAACTGAAACTTTAATAGTAGAAATACCGGTGTCATGAATTTACGCGGAGAAAAATAGTTATTCAAAATGCTTTAAATTATATTTCTTTATATACTTAATGTAGTGCCAATTAACAGTTATGTTCTTGGGACGGGTGCAAAAACCGCAACAGATAAATGAACTCACGAGGTTCTATTTTCGCGGCGCGCCAATTCACGTGGGTCATATTTTTGAAGTAGTACATTTTAACTGCTTAAGAACCAAGATTGCAATTATTTTTAATACAGAATACCATTTTAAAAACCCACCTGAATCGATGTCAGTTTCATGCTTTTCCTCTTCACTTTGATTGTTGCCGAAAATAGTCTTGTATATTAAGTGTAGTATTACACATGTTAGTACTGTTATACCGATAACGAAGAACATGTTTTGACTCTGACCAGCCTGAATTTCTTCCATTTTCACTCAATAATATACAATAAATTCGCCGGTATAGTAAACTTCAGTACTACGATACAACACCGAATAGTCACGCGGTAAGAAAATGACAAATTCACTTCGTCAGACAAAATATATTTACTGAATGTAATGAAAGAAACAGATCATTATACTGAAAGAGAGGCTGATTGACGGACTGAACTAGAATCGGCCAGCCATAGAGTACTGCACACTGAATAAAGCATAAACAATAGAGGAGTATTACTGCACAGAACCGACATAAGGCACGATACTAACGCCATACATGGATTTAGAAATAATGAAAAAAACCAAACACAGTAAAATTTTGTTATTACTATGCATCTTAATAAGTGGGTTCTGTTTTAAACATGTACTTTTAATAATTATATATATCACACGTCGCAACCTCAATCATCCATCCATCGTGATACTTATTGAAGATGACCTGCATCCTCAATAAGTACCCTTTTGGGTTTCCTATCATGTCATCCAAGTTTCATTGTCATTAGCTATATGACAGGGCTCAATTTGAAGAAACTAAAAACTTTTGGTTACCTTGTAATGCTTGCGGAAATAAAAATAGCCTCTTCTAGTATACCTTATTCAAATGTGTAAATTCCGTGTTGATGTAAGCATTTATTTGGCATATTGACTTAACATTGAATTTTACACAATAAATTTCTTTATGGTTCACAAATATTTCATCAAGTAGGTTGTTCGTTTAATATATCTATAAAATGGATCAATTCACGTAAAATAAGACAAAACATTTAAAAATGCCCAGCCGTAGCCGAAGTGCCAGGTAAGATAGGATATTTTTGATTAAATCAACACATTAATGGACCACTATTGAGCAATCTCCTCAACGCTACTCCAATATGAATTGGTGGAGAGGTTAGTGGCCAACAAAAGACATTGATTGACAATTGGTATCTACGGCGCTACGCAGCAATGAAACGCTGAAAAGATTTTCGTAATTTTAACAAGCACTCTTGGTCAATTCTCTCTTGCTTATCTCACTCGATTATTTCGAATCGAAGCTTTACGCTGGCCTTCAAAATTAAACAAAATGTAACCAACAGACGGCCCTAATGTGGTGAGACGAATGGATATATATTTTACTAAATATTTAAAATAAATAAAATATAAAAGCAGTATAACGATTTGTTTATTTTTATACCGATAGGCCGTTATTCTGCAAAATGGTTTTGAATGTTCAATTTTAAAACATTTTTAATCGTGCTGCACCAGAGGTCATCGACCTTTTCAGTTGGAAGAGTCAAAAATTACAATTTACAATATTTCAAAGCTCTTTAAGAGCTATACATTTTTTTCTTGCGTAACCTACTTACGTAAATAAAGGTTTTAGATTTTAAAAATATATTCTTGAGAGAAATATCAATTTATTTATAGGTGTTTTTTCACAACATCTTTAATAATAAAATATAATTACTGTGTTATTAGATATGTGGTCACTAATTAATGATCTAAGCAAAACAATAAATAATATTTGTGTATGGAACTAAAGAGCCGCAGGTTCACATTTATTTTTAAAAATAGAATAATGGCATGTATCTGATGGTGGACGCTCGAGGACATTTTGGTATAAAATTGGATTAAAATATCCACGAGCTAAAGCCCGTAAGGCCATAAGGCGTGGGTGGTGGGGCGACCAGCTATCAACACCGAAAAATAAGAATAACGCGATCCCGGAAAGTTTTGATTATAGTTTGCCATTTTATAATAGTATCTCATTTTCGTCTCGTCTCTCAATCATCTCTATTTCATTTGACTGATATCTAGCCGGTGTGACCAGGTTTTAGACCAGACCCATTAGTGCCCCTATAAAGCGGCAAAATTTAGTCTTATCTTTATGCATTTTCTTACACCTTTAGAGGGTTTCGCGAGTTGCATTTTGCCCACAATCAATTCAGTTTTAACTATAAAACGATATCATGTTATTTATTGTTGTCGGCACAAGGAAAGTACTGAGTTAATAATGTCAGTATGAACTACCACAAACTATAGAATAATGCGAAGAACAATGACACATGACATTTATTTGACAGTTTTATTTTTAAAATTTCGAGAAATTATTTCCATTGGACTTCGAGATTCGTTGACTTTGTTGTGTTCAACCATTCGTTGACTTACGTTCGCAAACGTGACAAGGGATATACATAGTTCACTCAGATTTCAGAAAAAATAGTGACAAGTGACTGTTAGCCAACCATTATTATCAACAGTTTATTCATTTCAGTCGTTGCTAGAATCGTTGTCGTAACTTATCGCGTTTAGTGAATTTGAATAAAAATGCCTCGTCGAGGACGTTCAGCAAGTCCGCCACCAGCTCCTCAAAGAAGGTAATTACTTTTTTGATTATTTCCTCTTTTGTTTTCGCTCCTATCATGCTTAGCATAACCTAAAATTTTCTTCGTTTTCAGGGCTGCTCCTCCACCGAGCCACGTACCGGCTCATGCTCCTCCATCGGCACCTGCCCCGATGGCAGCTGCGCAGCCTCAGCAGCCCTCTTTGTTTGGCCAAATGGCTGCGACCGCTGGTGGAGTCGCTGTCGGATCTGCAGTGGTGAGTATATTACGTAATGTAAATATTAAGTTTTGTGCGCAATTTTCTCTTAAATTTCCTCATTTTTCTTATTTATAAATTCATTACGCAATTTCATATGAAATTTTCAAATACGGTGGCGGTAATTCATGTTAGGCATTAAGCCAATTTAATGATCACGTGATGGTACGTTGTGACGTAGTTAAGATGAGGTTGTAAATAAATCGGTTTGCACAATATTTAAAAAAATATATTGTTTAGTACTTCAAAAAGCCTGTAACTTTTTGGCATAAATTTGTATTCTAATGAATACAATAGTTGCATAATGCTTTCTGATTTTTTCCATTATCTTGGATACTTATCTATTACAAAGAAATATTTTACAAAAGGAGACTGAAAATACCTTCACTATAGGATATCTTTGGGAAGTCGAGCTTGAAGTAATTGTTACTCTTGGGAGTATATCCTAATAATATTATAGAGATTTAGTTCTACAATTTTTAAATTTTGGCTAGTGTTGGGATGAATGTCAGCACAAAAGTCAGTATGAAATGTGGTTATTTATATTTATGGGGGCGTTGTATGTGCACTTTTTGATTAACTATAACCTTATATTACGTCACTATGAGTGGGAACATAATGATCTTCAAAAACTAAACAACTTAGCTCCTTCAATATCAAATAGATTTTGTTATTATTTTAGCACATAGAAAATTACTCAGATCATTAATTTTAATTACACAGCATACAAATTAGCTACATAATGATATTTTACATAATTTTATTGTTTTAAGCCTGCATAAATTATAAAACAAAACAAAAAATTTTAATAGTAATGACCTTAATCATACAACATATCATTGCGTCACAATATCTGATGATTCTTGATGTAATTATTGAAAGTTTCTCATTATAATAGTTCTATTGTAAGAATTGGTTATTTATGTAGTACATTGTGTACCATATTTGGATTGAAAAATGTATGTTGCTGCTTTAAATCCAGTTTGAATGATTAAAATATCTCCAAGGTTCCTAAGATTGTAAATTGTAATGTAATAAATATTACAGAGCACAAATAAAATATTCACTTTGATACTATTGGACCTTTCAAAGAATCTGAACAGCATCATTGAAATAACACCATCTATTGGTACTTGAATAACTAATTTTTTTTTAAATATAATTTAAATGTCAAACATCATTGTAACTGCAACATGTATTCTGGAGCATATATTTAAAAGTGAGCCAAAGTAGTTTAATTTTGTTGCTCTATTTCAGGGTCATATGGCCGGTAGTGCAATAACTGGATTGTTCAGTGGAGGTGGTAGCAGTGAGCCCGCCCCAGCTCAGCAAGCCCCGCCAGCTCAAGCAACCTACCAGCAGTACCAAGGCCAACAGCCTCAGGGCCCCTGCGCCTGGGAGATCAAACAATTCCTGGAGTGTGCACAGCAACAGCATGATTTAAGCTTGTGCGAGGGCTTCAACGAGGCTTTACGCCAGTGCAAAGTCACCAACCATATCTAATTTAGTTATTAAATATCCTTTCATGCCTCCTTATACGTACTTCTGAATATTATACTTTCCCAACAACTACCTACATAAAGAAATTAGAATACTTATCTTGACAATACGGATAGTTTACACATTCAAAGAGGCATGAGTAGTTGCAATGATGATGTCATTGGAATTTTAATTTTATTTTATTTTTAGAAAATTTATCCAGATTTGTTAATTATTGATTATTTAATCTACGTAATTAGTAGACTGTTAAATTACTAATACATATTCTCAAATAGCAAAATGTGGTTTTATTTCATATCTAAAAACTTCTACATAACTTACTGCAAACTGTTATTTGCTCAAATTCCCAACCAATCCTGGTTCATACAAAAGACATTCGCTGAATCCTGTCAGAGGATTTATTTGTGCGTAACTTAAAGGCTGAAGGTGTTGTTGCTTAATAAATCTATAATTAATGGTCACATTGTCCTACAAATCTTTTATTGATTTTTTCTTTATGTAAATAATAAATACATAAATATGTTTGGACAACACACGGCCATCTTATGCCAAACTAAGCTTTAGCTTGTACTATGGTGATCAGCCAATCTATAAACGTACTTTTAAATACATACTCATATAGATATTTACACCCAGACACACGGAACAACCAGTCCTGCTCATCACAGGAAAGTATGACCTGGGTAGGAATCGAACCCACGACCTTCGGCGCAGCAGTCATGTTCACCGACCCCTAGACCAACCAGCCTGTCAAAGTGTGTTGTGCCTGTTGTTATCGCTGTTAGCTAGCAAAATACAGAATTTTTGTAAAAGAAACCTTGGGCGTCTCATTCAAATGAAGTTATGATACATTAAGTTGATAGTGTGGAATCATGTGGGAATCTGGGATCCAGGACAAACACTTTTAAAGGACATTTATTAGAATTCGTTATTTTCAATGTGAAGGATACTTCAGGCAGGATAGGGAGCACTTTGAACTGGCCTGTTGGTCTCGTGGCTAGTAAACTATGAAACCGGAGGTAGTAGGTTCAATTCCCGCCCAGGTCAAACTTTTCTGAACAGGTATATATGTACGATTTGTGTCTGAGTGCAAAAAATATCTTTATAGTTATATATAACAAAATACTCAAGCATATTTCTGAGTTATCTGATCATCACAGTATATGTTAATGACGAGTTTGGGATCTGATGGCCGTGTGTTCTCTAATATATTTATTTATTGTAACTCTAGAATTTTTATGTCCCTGTTTCAAATTGAATAGGTTTGCCATATCGCCCACGGAAAACAGTAAGGGCGTACCTTTTTAAAGTACTTATAATAGTAACTAAAAATAAGGGCGAAATGCTTAGGAGTTATACGGAGTCTTTTTAATTACTCTTAACTTTTCTAGAGTGTAAAGGGTTAAAATAATGTTTTCTGTCTTCGCTAAATTTCTTTACATATTTTACGTAAACGGCAGTGGTAGCCGGGCGCGCTACTCGCGCACCGAGCAGCACGCTCCCGCGCGGCCGCCGCCCATCATCGTGACGCCGATGCCGCGTCGTTCCATGTTCAGAGATGCCGCATCCATTGCTGGTGGAGTCACTCTTGGCACCACCATGGTGAGTTTGGTGCGGTGTTACCGTAGTTTTGACGTTAGATATCACCTTTATTCGCTAGTATGCAGTGCTAGATTAGTACAAATAATCCAAAAATGCCCTAGACGGACTAGACGGTCTTTAAAATGAAAACAGTGGTTAACAAATAACCACCAGAAAGGTTAAAAACTACGTACGCTACGTACATAATATTGCTGCTTCATCATCGTTTAAATTGACGAGGCGTTGACGTTAGGAATCGTTATCTTAACTGATATCCCGATTTTCTTTCTAACGACCATATACTGTTAGTAAGTAAGAGATATCCTGTTTTTAAATCAGGGTCACCTGGCCGGCGAAGCTATCACAGGAATGTTCACGGGGCGGCGCCGCGAGGAAGTGATCCAGTCTCTGCCACAGAACTACCAGCTTGGTACCGAGCCGAGTGGGCCGTGTGCTTTCGAGATCTCGCAGTTCCTGCAGTGCGCTACCAATCGGGAAAATTTGCAGGAATGCGAGGCGTTCAACCAAGCGCTCAGAGAATGCAAGCGACGCAACCGTATGTGCCGCTTTGATTTTAATGGGTTTTACAGAAAATGAGAACTGTGTCTCCGTGAGACAACTGCCAGTGAGTTTCCGTAGCACAGGTCGAGCAAACAGACAATACATTGGACCTGTTGTGTCGTAGGATTAATATTCTAGAAATTGAGACAATTGCAATTGCGCAACGAACTCTTATTTATTCGGCCTGCAGTATGACTCATTCTATCATCATCACGCGATTTTAAATCTAGTATATGACTAGACGACGCACCGATTTTCTGGTCAGAAGTATTGAATGCATAAATAACTGCATGATTCGTTTTATCGTCCTAGTGCTACCAATGCAGTGTCCAAAATTCTATTATATGAATTTAGACATGCTGTAAGGTATTGCTGTGGGTAGCCACAAATCATGTGGTTAAGGTGACCGTAGCAACCAGTAGCAGTGAGCAAATTCGTTAATGTAAAGAGAGCACATATACTTAAATATATTTTTCATTCCAGATTTACCATAGAATTTATTCAACATTCCAGATATCAAGCATTTGAAACTTCAAATATGATTCACAACAGAAATATATTTTATAACTGAGCTAACAAGTAGTTTCAAATTGATTGCCAACAAAAATATATTTTATAACAGAATTGCTTGAGTTTTACTTTCTAAACATAATTTGTGTAGCAGGAAGGATGTTACATTTTTTAAATCGGCTCTCCCAAATGAATTAAAGCAATATATGTATAGTATTTCATTGTTAATGCCCTTTACCATGTAAGACTACACCACCACTTACCATCACGCGGAATTGTAGTCAAGTATTAACTTAACTTATATGGAATAAACAGAACAGAATTGATGGCAGTTTATACTTTGATGTAATAGGTAATATTTGTAGTGAGTAGTATTGTTGTATCTTTAAAAAAGAATTAGCCTGTGCGATTATAATAACAAAAATATATGTTTTGCAGTTGACTATAAATACATGATCTACTTCATACTGATGTGTGATGAAATCATTTCTTCGCAAACCGATATTTGATTTTAAAATTCTGCCTCTTATTCGCAAGATCACTTTTTCTATGTAGCACTTGTTCAAAGCTAGAATGTTTATTGAAGAAAGTATAAACGATGAATGATCTGTCCGCTTTCCATCTACAAATTGCAAAAATAATTTAAAACTATTATTTGATAGTTCTTATCGTGCCCGCAAGTGTATGTATATAACGCAAAATAAAATATAGTGAGGATTGTCAGTTTACTAAATCTGGGTGACCAAGGACGGTACATGGATATACAGTCAGGTCAGTAAGTTTGCTCCAACCATTCCCAAGTTTCATTTGCCAATTCTATATCCGTAAATTAGTCTAATTTTAATTGAACCAGCCGCCGCCAGCCAGGCTGGCCTTCACAGAATAAAACTCACGACCATTATTATTTTGGTGTCAACCCCACCAACCCCAAAAGGTAATAAACTTGTAAAATTGTTGACAAAATACTACCTAACACACACTTTTTTAGGACTTACTTTCAGGGCAGTTAAGAGGGATCGACTGATGCACTTCTTGTAGTCAGACGCATTTATTATTTGTATCCGAGGTAGTTACCAATAAAGCATTATACTGTGAAGACGTGTTTATTATTTTGTCTAGTGAAAGTGAACCCTATACAAGAAAACAATGAAATATATAAGGTAGAAAATTGAATGTGGATAAATAAAACAAAATGTACAGGTGTATACATATAAACTTAAAATTTATTTACACCTTATTGCATACATGTTGTGACGTTTTTCATATAAAGAACAGTTTGTAACAGAAACTAAAGTGACATTAAGGAAACAACTGAAACGGTTTCAATTTTAACAAAACTATTTTACATTAGCGCGTAACAAAATCTTTGTATCAATGAAACAATAATTTATTACAAGTAAAAAAGATAATTAAAATTAGGTACTATCTGTACAAATGAAATCTTTGAACAATATACATTTTGGCACGAGAATTAACTGAATATACAATATGTTGAGAGGTTCATAAACAGGCCAAAGATTGAGGCTTTTATATAATGCCACTGAACTGCACGCTGTCTTTGGAATTGTTCGTTATAAAATATTTCATGTATGTACTACTGACCGACAGTAACATTTCAACGTAACATCTAACATATTTTTAACTTATATCGTCGCGGATATTAAACATTTTAAATGTTAACGGTTACTCACCATTTGTTTATATAAAACGGTATTTCGTCCCAGTTGCATAAGACTCGTCATGGTAAGACTCAGTGTGTTCACGATACAACAATAAGCGAATCGTGAGTACCCGTTTCCATTTAAAACAACCAACAGTAATAAACTTGATAGCTACTCAACTGTCAAGTCATCGGTATAATTGTGAGGACTGAAGCCCAAGACTTAACTAAATCACTTTGTGACAAAAACAACCAGGAGTGTATCAACGATTTATATATCTGTAGAATTATTTATTATGACGACTGAAAATAATAAGGGCGTATCTCTTTACAGTTATTCATAATTGTCTTTATAGATTTCCCTATAAAAGCGAGACTTATTAGCTATTCTAAAGAGATACGCCCTTTTTATTTCCTATCATCTATCTATAGGTTAGTACATTAAATGTGAATTTTCTAGTTCGGCAGGCATCAGTTACACGATCGTTCTCAATATCGGAAGATTATTCGATCCAAATTCGTCATTCGTCTTACTCATTAATTCAACTAACAGTAAGTTAAAACGCTTAAGCTAAATCAGTCTAATTCTTAAAGCGACATAATGTATAACAGTAAAGCTTAAACGAATACCATAATCACACTGGAAATTTATACTTCGAAAATAAGGCCACTTAAGGTTTTAATAAAGGTTATACCAGTAATAAAAATATTGTTAAACGAAACCCAATTTACAATACGTTTAATTTATTATTACCAAGTTATTCTATGTTAATATGGCGGTTTGTTATAATTACAGTTATTTTGTATTAACAACCAACATAAGAGATTACGTTACAACTCCCCAACTTTAAATTAACTGCTTTGAAATCAACTCAAAATGTCAAATTGTGAATTTATTATTACATCACCCAATAAAGTATCAAATACATTTCCCATATGTTCATTCAGTATTTTAAATCGTCACAAAAATAATGTACTCCCATTCCATATGAATTATATCCAGGTCAGCCGGCGATTCATTAGTATCAATATTCAAAAATAATTTAAAGCTTATCACAAGATATACCCAATGTAATTTTTTCCATTCCATAAATATTTGACACTTCCCAAAATAGAAGCCGCTCGAGGGATGACTCACAGGAATTCATCGTCTCGCCAAATCCGAAGCGGAACTGTACACACAACTAAACGATACGCAACTTATATAGCTATATAACTGGAATTTACATACATCTACAGCGTGCACCGGTTTATTTACAGACAATATTACAACTAATACGTCGAGAGTACTGAACGTGGATGTGGTAGCGGACAGCATGACGTTCCCGTTCGGTGTACTCGAGTGGTCACAAACGCATCTCCCAGAGGATGAGGTGCGCGTCCCGGGGGTTGGGGTCGGCGGCGGGCGCGGGCCGCTCTGCCGCCTCCGCCGTCTGCCGCCAGTCCACGTAGCCCCGCCCCCCTACCACCGTCACCACCGACCGCCGCGATCCCCCCTCCCCCACGACGTAGTCCGCCCCCCTCAGGCTCCTCGCGGCGCTCTTGGCCGGCGCGGTCGCCGAGTCGCTCCGGGATATCGATCGTTCCGAGGAGCTCGACTTGCCCGAGCAGGAGTCCGGGGTGGAGGCGGCGAGCGGCGCCAGGTTGGCCGCACCCGACGCGCCCGAGCTGGTTCGCGACACCCCGCGTAGGGCCATCGACTCCTCGCTGCCCGAGGAGGTGCAGAGGCTCGACGCTCTCGAGTCTACCGACCAGCTGGACAGATCCAAGCTCCGCGGCCGGCCGGCCCTCATCCGCAGCCGTCTGTCGAGGGTACTGACCCTGAAGGGGATCGCCGCCAGCTCGGGATCGCTCCGCCGCAGAGCCTCGCCCCCGGAGCCGTTGACGTCGCCCTCCCCGACGCAGTCTTTCACGAACATGAGATCACCAAACAGGCCGTAGACGTCGCAGGCGTTGAGGTTGGCGCACTTCGGGAGAGTCTTACTGAGCCGTACGTCGCCGGGCTTTTTCCGTCTGATGACCGCTGACTGGACGCGCTGCGGCCTGTACGGGCTCAGCTCCTCCGATATCCGCCGCTCCAGCTTCGGTTTCTCGTTGTCCTCCTTGGTATCCTCCTCCTTGAACTCGTGCACGGTCTCGGCGAGGGCGCGCGCGTTCGACAGGTTCCGGCGGACTAGATTGACGTCGATCTCCCTGCTCTCTGGCTGCAGGGAGAGGAGGAAGGTGACGGGGCCCGCATGAGCGTGGTACGACACGGCGATGTGGCCGCCGATGAGGGGGAGCCCTTCTAGCTTGGGCAGCGGGACGGTGACGCTGACTCCGGCGGTTGTGCCGACCCACAGCAGACCCTGGACGGCCAGGAGCGCTGAGACGTGCGCCGGTTTACTTCCCTCCCTGGCCCCGATAGTCTTGGCCACGTCCGCGGCGATGTCAATATTCTGGAGATGCTCAAAAGTTTCCGCATGATATAGACTAACATATGTGGAATCGGAGAAGGCGGTCCACAGCCCGACGCCGGAGTGCGCGAGGTACCTGACGGAGCGGTCACCGTCCCCCTTCAGTTCGAGGATCCGCATGATCTCAGCGGTGAGGGCGTTGATGGCGAATACTCGTTTCGCGCACGTGGCGTAGACGATGCCGTCCACTGGCAGTACGCAGCGCACGGGCCGGTCGCCGAGCTCCACTGCGAGGGGCTCTTGCAGCGCCCACGAGTCGTCGTGGTTCCTTCTGAAGACTGACACGCGTCCGTTGGCGAGCCCGACAAACATGGAATCACAGTGGTATTTGATCTGCGTGACGGGCGCGGTGGTGGCCACCTCCGTCAGCCGCTCCTGCTTCTCCGGCTCCACTCCGGAGAATATGATGATCCTCTTATCTTCAGTGCCGAGCCACACTGTGTCGCCGCACAGCGTGGTCACCTGTCGTAGTCCCTTTGCGTATTCCATTGAGGTTACCTGGAATATATATAACACCATTTTAATTCCAACCCAATTCTAATGAAGGAATAATAAGTACGCAAGAATTTACTAAATACAAGTTTAGTACTCTGTACATAGGATGTAGGACCTCGAGAATTTATTATGGCACAATGTTAAAGCCACCATGTAGCTTTATTTAGACACTTCAGTCGCAGCAATTTGAATGATACTACCTTGTAATCCAATAATTTACAAACCAAAATAGTAGTAGCACATACAAAATAATCAGTCCGAGTTACCGCAGGTCTTAGGCGGATTAAACAGTGTCCAGATTACCGGGGGTGCACTGTATTGTGTTAATACAATACATTAACGCCAGACAAATAAAGTCCAGATTATCGTGAGTCCACTGCATTCGTAGTTACTAGTACTGTACAGTGTGTTGTCGTGGTAGCTACCACCACTTACCCTGGTGTCGGGCAGGTCGATGGTGACGAGCGTCTTGAGCGCGGCGGCGCGGTGTGTGAGCACAGTGACGAGCGTGTCTTGCGCGCGCGCCACACCCGCCCACAGCAGCGAGCGGGCGCGCCGCCCGCCCACACCGCCTGCACCGCCGCCCCCTCCGCTCGATGTGTAGAAACAACCGCAGCGCACCTAAAACAACGAATAACATATTATATTAACAAATAAATCTACGCCTAGTGATCGTGTGTATGCGGAAGATATTTTTAAGCTATTATGGGCGTTTTTAGATAGTAAGAAACTGGTACTTTTGGCATGACAGCATGTGCATCGGGAAACAATAGTCGATCGAACGAATGTCGTGTCGTGCTTCTTACAAATCAAGAAGCCCCCACCGTATTATACATGAACAGTGTGATAGTAACATCATTGAACATAGAGTACAGTAAACTGAGTGAGAAAGATGGAGCAGTAGAGAGCTCGGAGTGTACACGGTGAATGCGCTAACCTCAGTGAGAGCAGCGGAGCAGTAGAGCGGCGCGGCGGCGACGAAGAGCGGCATGTTGTGCGCGCAGTGGTGCGGCGCGGGCGCGGGCAGGCGCCAGGCGGGCCGGTTGGCGCGCGCGGTGGCCAGCTGCGCCAGCCGCAGCTCCGTGGCCCAGGCGCGCCGCGCGCCCGGCTCGCTCGCGCGGAACGTCAGCGCCTCCTCCCGACCGCGGATCGTCAGCTGGAGGCAGCACGAGTCCACCCAAGCCATTTCGTCGTCTTTTTTCTGTTGGAGATTTCAATTAAATCTTTAATTAAAATAAAGGAAATATGTAGTAGCCTGATCAATTGTGATCGAAAACTGTTAGAGAGGCGATGTCTAAAGTATAATGAACTAGATAATATACGAGTACTACATTTTTAGGAATTCATAAGGTACGAGAACTGTTATTGATGCGATATTAAAGCTTGTAAATTTTTGAGTTTTCAAGGTGTATTTGACATCATTGGCAAGTTTCTCTACTTGTATAGAAAGAATGACATTATCAAGTCGATGATGTCATAATCCATTTCCCCTGCCGCACACACAAATACACCACCAAACCACCAACCTGTATACTCTTCTGTATATTCTGCAACAGAGCTCTAAACATCTCCGGCGCCAGCTCAGGGTAGGGGGTCCGGAGGGAAGCAGCCAGGTCGGCCATCCGCGACACTGTCTCGTAGTCGTGCATCAGCGTGGACATCTCGTTGCACAGGGAGTCTCCGGTGGAGGTGCCGCTCGCGCTGCTCGAGCTCGACCGGAGGCTGCCGCTGCGGTTCATTCCTGGAGATTTTAATGTATTTTAACGTATGTATTTGATTACTGTGTATGACAGTTATTGAATGATAAATGGAATTAGCCTCGTACACGTGTCTAATATCGGATATGTGCCGGCTTCTGCACAATATACTCGTAATTAGCTGTATCGAATATGTATACGAATCTTGCACACTAACTTATATGAATAAAATCTTCAAACTGTACTCGATGGGTTTGTTCATTTATAACTTCCTTACCCTTCTCTAAATATGCAGTAGAAATTAATTACAAACAGTAATGTTTTGAGTGTTATATGAAAAAAAAAAATGTGGGAAAGCTGTACTATTTTCTATCGTCCAGTCAGTACAGATGAACAAAGGTAAGGTAAAAAGGAACCAGTCGTGCGATGTGATGGCACAAGTGGCATGACTCCGATAAATGAAGCAGTGCTCACTTTTTAAAGTTATAAATAGGTAAACGAGCAGACAGATCACCCGATGGTAAGTGGTCACCACCGCCATAGTTGATGCTTCAGCCTACTGGCCTTCTTCCTGGCAGGCAATGCGCTCATTACACTCCAACCTAACATCGCTTTTGTCCACTGGCAGCGGTGATCATTTAACATGAAGTGGTCACATGTTCTGTCTACTCGTATGCTTCTTCACAACACTAAAAATACAAACATTTTTTCGTTTTTCTAATTGGTACACATTTTGTAACCTAAAAAGTGGAATATAATATCATAGTTTTGTTATAAGACCATCTCATTACATTTTTAACACACTAACAGTAACAACTTTTCAATATCATAATGTAAAAATTACGTAAAAATCAACTATTAAATTACTTTCACATAAAAATTGTTTACAAGATTTGTAGGAATGAGAAAAACGGACTATATGAAAAAAAAATCTACCAACCCTGGGCGAGTACTCGGCTCAAGGTGGGCGAAGTCCCCGTGTCGAGGACCTCGACGTCCTGCACGGGGTGCGCCCACTTGAGCCCGAGCCGCTCCGTGTCGTCGCCGCCCGCGCCCACCGACACGCACACCACCAGGTCGTTCAGCAGCAACAGCCGGCGCGGCTTGCACTTGCTCAGGCCGCCGGACTGGTTGAACTCCTGTAATTACATGCATTATATTTTCTATATGACATGGTATCAAATTTCATCCGGAAAGGTTCAATAGTTGTTGAATGAAGTAACAATCCTCCGTCCGTCCTTCCTCTCAAACGTTGGCATTTAATAAGAAATCACCATTTTACGTCATATGATTGTTTTATGAATGTACTAGGTAACATCCCTATAGTTATATTGTAGTTTTTTTGGGACTGACTTTTTAACAAAGAACTACAATTTGAAGCATTATCATTGAAAATTTGTGTAGTGTTAAACTCAAACAAATTGTGTAACTGTCAGGTAAATATTGCACTCACTAATTGCAGCAGATCGTCCTGCCGCAGCAGATGTCTCTTGTCAGCGCGGGAGGCGAGCAGACGCGCGGCCCCGAAGCGCGCCGCGCCCCCCGCACCGCCCGCACCCGCCACCCCGCCGCGCGTCAACCGACGGAGCGCTGCACGGAATGCCTGGAAAACACCCAGATAATGTAGGACAAAATACACCAACGGATCCCAAACACACCAAAAACCCTAGGGTCGTTATGGAACGTAATTTAAGCAAGTATTACTTAACCCAAATTGAGGGAGGGAGACTTAGAGGGAGGGTTTTTGAATAACGCGTTACATATTATTTGTTTTGTTAAAAATGCCATTTCATATTCGGTAGCTTTTTTAATGAGAGCGGAATTTCAGAACTGTGTAACATAATTCTTTTAGGTAAAAATAAAATAAATGGTCGCGTACGTCAATTTACGTTGCATTTTTGGAGAGTACAGTACGCTTCCCTATCATTTCAGTGCCCCTAGACAAGTGTCTTTTCTGTTATCGTTCTCATCAAACGCTAATTGTAAAATATATGAGAATGACGTTTATTGCGGAATGTCATTTTCATACATTTTTAAGCTAGTGTTTGGCGTGAACGCTAACAGAAAAGGCATTTTGCCTCGAGGGCCAGGACAGAATTATCTGTCCTGTTCTTTTATCGAAGAAGAATGGGTGGGAAAGAGAACTATTCAAAATTTGAGTAGAGTCGAGTGAGGTTACCTGTGTCCTCTCGGCGTCTCGTTTCCTCTCATTTAAAGCCTCTGCCAGGGCCTCCAGCCGGGTCAGCGCGCGTTGTAGAGCGACGCGGTCCGCGTGCCCGTGAGGGGTGTGCTTTAATAGATCCTGTAAACGCATAATTACATTGTAACTTACAACAATAAACAGATTTAAAAATAGAAGACCGTTTATCATTTAATTGCTACTGCAAATACAATACAAAAATACACAAAAACACATTACAGAACAAGAATATAATGCTGGTTGTAGTTCTTGTAGGTCTCTGTTGCAGCATAGTGGCACCAGTCGGATCAGACCGCAGCCTATGCCATTTAGCACTGATGTTTAGTGCTGAATTTGCTACAGGAAGCGTAGTTGGTTCTAGGCGTTACTTTGAAAGTAACACTACAAGTAATACAATACTTTATTTCAATTATAATTAGCTACTTATTATACTAAACAAAATAAGCGTTGCTAGAATTGATATTTGCAGCACGCAGGATATGGTGTATCATAATTGTATTGATGAAGACCTTATTTAGAGCAAATAAAAATTGATTGATTGAAGTAATTACCTACATACTTTTAGAGAGTATCTATAATTTGTAGTAATCTATATTGAAAAAAATACAACAAAAACTAATAGTTAACTACCACAGCTATAGATAATAATGAACACATCAATTAATTAGATTTAAAAATCAAATCAAAGTCATGTCTACGGTGAATCAAGAAAGAGGAACAAAACAAAATCTAACCTGTAAAAACATAATGAACTGCGGAAACCGCTGTACAGGTTTCACCATCAGACCGAAGAAGGACAGCCGATCGTGAGCGCTGATCTGCTTCACCTTGAAGAAGTCCGCCAGCGCCGACTTCCTCTTGGACTCCATCTTGGCCAGCTCCATCGCCACAGAGAAGTTGTTAATGAAGTCGGAGTACACGTCCAGCACCACTGCCTTCGAGAATGCGTTTAAGAAGACCTCGCCTGCAACCATGTTATTCTATTAGGAAAGATGTTCCGGCACATTGATGGGCGACTGGTGCGTATAGGTCCTCATTAAGGAGGGGTCCTACTGGCATACGGCATACTATAAATGATACTTAATATATTACGTGTAAAGTCTTTAAGAGAAAAAATAAAATAGAAATTAGCAAACCCAAAATCTTAGACATCGTCGCCACTTACCACCATACGGGATTGTAGTCAAACATATTTTGAGTAAAAATTCTTGTAAAAATTTAAAACCATATGTAATTATTTCTACGAATATTGACAACGTAATTCTGGGATTTACAATTACACATTATGCACATATAATTTTATTTGTATGTCGTTAAAAATAATTCAAATGTGATGCTATCTGATAAATGTTTTGAAATTATTTTTTTTCAATCACCATCAACATTTGAACTCACAACTGTCCCACCACTGGGCTCGCGTCTCCACTTACTGTGTACGAACAGGTTACAGTCCACCAAATGCGGATTGGTGGACACACCTTCGAGAACTTTACGGAGAACTTTCAGGAGTGCAGATCACGATGTTTTCCTTCATCGTCGCTAGTGATAATCAACTTCTGACACGCACATATTTTTTTGTAATAGTAGGCATATATTACTATGCATACCGAAACATATTTTTTTGTTTCTATAAAGAAACTTGTTTCTCAGCGAAGAGTGCCACACGTGCAGACAAAATCACGGATACAGATTTTTTGTGAATCGCGACGGATGGACAGGTGTTATTACATTTGTGGGATGAAATTATTTTGTGTAGAAGAATAAGGCAGTAAGGGCACGTAGTAGCATCACGCATTTTATTTTTGTTTCTATATTGACCGAAGAAAATTTGAAAAACACATATGCCATGAAAGAAAGCAGTTCTCTGCTGTGTCTTCTAGCATTATTTGATCTGCTTATTGGTATCCGGCATAACGGTACATATTGGTATCCGGTATACCGATGGTATTATTGGTATTTACACACCACCAATAAAATTATTAAACAAAGATTTTTAAAAACAATTAAAGTTGGAAAGTTTACAAAGACTCGTGTATTTGTTCGAAAACAATTAATTTAGACTTAAACAACGTATTAAAAACCGTTACAAAGTATTAAATAAAATAATTAATTATATTGTTTATATAATGAATTAAGTTACTCCATTAAACAAAACGGTAAAAGTGAACCGTGTATTCAAATAACGTTAGCTATTGTAACGTAATATGACGTGACAGTCTAACGGGTTGGACGTCGGTCTCTCGACCGGGAGTCCAGGATCGAAGGAAGACATCGTGACGGAACGTGCACTTCTAAGTTTCCCCATAAAGTTTTTGAAGGTTTGGAAGTCCATCAATCTGATCTTGGCCAGCGTGATAAACTGTTGCCTAGACCTAAGTTAGTTAATTAATTGACCCAGTAGTGGGACAATTAATCATGGGACAATTATAATTAACTAGTATCCGTTCGCGGCTTCGCGTGCGAGGTTGGTACTTTGTTAAAAAATAGCCTTGTTGTTATTGCAGACTGTAATCTATTCCTGTGCCAAGTTTCATTAAGATCTGTTCAGTAATTTTTGCCTAAACAACCTGAGAATCTTTCGCATTTGTAATATTACTAGAATATAGATAACAATAGGTAACGTATGTGAGCAATGAGTTACCAATTTTTTCATCGCGGTCCCACGTTCGAGCGCAGTCGGCGAGCGCGGTGCGGAAGTGCAGGTGGCACTGGAGGATGTCCGGCAGCCGGTGGAACAGGGTTTGAATCTTGCTGGCGTTCAGGATCGCCGGACTACTCTCCTCTAGCGGTTTCTTGTAGTCCTAGTGGGTGAATAGAAAAAAAATATATATATAAAAGTATAATATATAAATAATATTATTAAGAAGTTTTAACCTTGTGGTTTGAAAATTGGTTTCTCGAACGGGAGGTCTGGGTTCAAATCCTGTGGCGCGCATGTTTAATTTTCAAAGGTCATGTGCACATTAGAAGTTTGATTATCACTTGCTACGGTGAAGGTAAAACACAGGGAGGAAACCTGCACTCCTGAGAGTACTCCATAAAGTTCTCGAAGGTGTGTGAAGTCCACCAATCCGCACTTGGCCAGCGTGGTGCACTATGGTCTGTACCCCTCACACTGTGAGTGGAGACCCCAGCCCACGAGTGGAATAGTATGAGTTGCAATCATATATATTTTCATTCACTTCCTTAAAGATATAGTTGGGCAACATAGTAATATAATAATCTCTTATACTATACTAGCGTCTGCGTGTTCCCGTTATTTTTTATATTCAATAAGTTCACGATAGAATAAGCGGTATTTAAATAGCAAAGCGCATTAACTTAGTAAAATCCTATTCACTTTTATTACAATGTAAGTCTTCAAGTCAATATGAATAGGCTTTTATCTAGTTGATGTGCTTTACGACCGGCGACTTCATCGCCACTTACCATCAAGTGGCATTTTTAAAAGCTTTCATTCAACTTGCAATGTATATTAGTATGTTAGTATATGTGTTTGTTAAGTGTCCGGGTCAAATATTGCAAGCTTAATTAGATCCACTTCTTCTTACACCGCGGACCTAAAATTTTGCATGCTGCTTCAGTTCTGATGACAATGCAATTTTATGATAGGAATGACTTTATACTACGTTCAGGATTGGCTCCAGACACGGGAATTCCTCAACGGTGAACAATACAGTTATTAAATTTTGTGATTTCTTTGTATTAGGGATCTATAATTAAAGCTTGTGTTTTTAAATATTTTAATAAAGCTTGTTTACTTTAAATATAAGTTAGCTATATATTATAAAGTTAATTTAAAAAATCACCCCTATTTCACCCCCTCCAAATCGAAATTACAAAAACGCTAAAACAAATAGTGATTTATACACAGGGCATTAATACACAGTTCCATGTTTTGTTATTCTGTGATGACAAATCTCCAAATAAACTTTCAAAATCTTTCGCGATAAAAAACCGCCTAATGTACTTTCTTAAGTTCTATATCTGTACCAATCTATTACGAAATCAGTTCAGTATTGCATACATAACAAACAGACAGACACACAGACTTTCACATTTATAATATTTATAAAGATGTGTGAATTTACAGCAAAATAATATAGCGTAAAGCAGGCAGGCAATAAGAAAATGAACCAATAATCTCGCCATAAATAAATGAATAATTTTCAATTCTATTTGAGGACATTATTCATACGAGATCAGATTGTCATTTGTCAATACATGATGAACTCTGACGACGATGACCTATTATGGACATATAAATAATTTATGAAGCAATTGTCATAATTACAAGGGGTAAAAAGCGAGAATTTTTCAACTACGATAGTGTAGGTAGTATTGCAGGTAAGATGTTTTTTGTAAATGTTAAAGTAGGTGTTACAAAAAGTTATTAAATCTGAAATATTTTTTTTTGTATTGTGTACAAAAGTGCCGAGGAGTTTCCTTCGCTGTTTCTTCGCTTCTAAAATCTCGCGCGATATGACCCCCAATTGAACGCTACTTAAAACTTCTTTTGTACTAATTTTGCGCAGTGAACAAAATCTTAAATTGTAAAATAAATATACTTCATAAATATATTTATTGAAAAATAATTAATACCAATATTAATGATTTCAGTTTAACTTATTTTTTTCGCCAGCAAATAATATGTACATTTTTGCTTCACCTGGTCCTCGTTGCTACGCATCAACTCATCAACCATATGTCTGATCGATATATTTTTTGTACCAAAATCTTTTCCAGAGAATTCTGAACATAAATGCTAAAGACATCAGTGCTCTACCTCCTACCGTTTCAGAGTGTATAAGGGACACACAAGCATTAATTTTTATATATTCCTATATCGGTACCTCGTGCGGGTATTTTAAAGTACACGTGTAACATAACCTCACCTCGAACTTTATCGTTAAGATATTCGTACGTGATAAAAACTTATGAAACTAGCATCGCGTCATCGATTCAAATAAACGAGCGGAACGCGGCCATAATTACAATAACGGGCAATTCTTGTACGGTTACAGATATAAACATTATTAATATCACATTTAAGTATGAGAATTATAAAAGGGCCAACGGCATGTGCTACGGGCTGCGGCTAAGGGCTACGGATTCCAAAATTAATCATCGTTTTCGTACTTTGTAGGGCACGGAAAGCGGTCGGATCTGATCGAGATGGCAGTCTTTAAGCTTATTCGGAGGTCTCAGGGTGGCATAAAACGTGAAATTCTTGTGTTGCGTCCAACAATCCGTATTGGAGCTGCATGGTGGGGTTAAGCCTCTTCAAATATGACAGATGCATTTGCAGACGTTCGGGCGGTTTAACAACCAATGTCACTTGGGTTTGATACTAACAGCTCCAGCAATCCACATCACATCAACGTAGTAGTACGCTCTAGGCCTGCTAAATCGCTCCTTGAGACAGATTCCCATGAATCTTTACTAACGAACTAATCAACTATTAACGACTTAGCGGACTTAACAGAATCAACTGTAACAAAATTCTACTTAACCCTCAAAATGAATTACGTAAAAAAATATATACAAAATATTCACGATACTATTGTAACATCACAACACAAGTCGTTCCACTAAATTCTTGTATCTTTTCAAAAGTATTCGAAGCGGATTATAATAGTATCCTTCAAGAGACGTAAAGCATATAATAGGAAATAGGAAGCGATTAGTTACAAGTGTTAAAAGTGTGTCGACACGGTCACACTGATAATTCGGCTATGAGGCCAGCGAGCCGAACGTTAGACAGAGACAATACGATGCATAGGGTTGCACCGCACTCTATATTATAATAGAGGACGCTAAAATACTCTCTTTTACATAATCTTTACTAGTACTGGTCACACATCTATAATGCATTGGGATCTGGCCGCGGCTTCACTTCTAAGATCTTAACCACTAACACGAACACTGGGATATCTTTTCTTTATTACACAATATTTACTATGCTAGTGTGGCTCCCTTATATGATACGTAATATGTGGTGGGAAGAGAGGAACAACACTTGATTCTCTAAGATTGAAACATATTAAAAGTTAACTGAACTGAGTAAACTTAGTAGTAGAATGTTTTTAGTCGTACAATTCTTTTAAAAATAACGAAAAATGGTTATGTTCCGGAAAAAGTGCCTTTTTATTAACGCTCAAAGAATGATTAACTTTTTTAATCCGTACACATTATTTACCTCCTTTTAAATTAGATATACATAATTTCTTCTAATAATAGTTGGCAACCCTAAGCACAACCATTTACGGACACAGGCATACGCCATTTAATACAAAGATGGCCTCCACGGATGCGAATTCTTTTTAATAATAGGGTTGTCTACGAAATTGACTATACTAAATCATTCGCTTAGATTTACTAAACTTGAGTTCCTCATAAAGATCTCGGAGTTGAGTGAAGTCCACCAATCCACACTTGGCAAACCTGGTGATTAGGGCAGATAACATTGTGATAGGGAAGCCGAGCCCTTCAGTGGGGCAGTTAAGGATTGCAATTTAGCGTACTTTCAGGAGGCAGTACCATGTAAAAATAAGGCTGAAATACTAATATAGATACATAGGTAGGCTAATTATGTGTGTGCTTAAATGCCATAATATTATGCTCCTCACTTTTGCACTTACAGTCGTTAATGGTTATTTAAATAACCCCTTAGTATATTTTTATATACATATTCCGTACTAACAGCAATTTTAGGAACAATAAACTATGGAATGCGGGAGGTTAAGAGTATACATACATTGTTAAATAAAAGATACACAGTATCAAGTGAGTTTAATTGTAATCTTTGTCTTGTAAATGGATGCATTTTATTGTTGTGTGGTACGAGGTGAGAGACGAAGTGGAGACAGCTCGCATGACAGGCCATTGAACCTTACATTAATGAAGGAACTCCTTAAATAAATTGGATGAGCGACGGTCAGCCACCTGTGGTACTCCAGTATTCTGTTAGGGTTCCGTTCCAAATGGATGACAGTAGAATCCTATCCTCCGTCTGTCCGTTTGTCACAAGGCTTTCGCCCTTATAGAACATAAATTAACAGTTACCGATGCAATAACAAATAGTAAAAAACTATAAAGAGGGGAGAGTTCTCACGTACAACTGATTTTTTCTGTGTTTTTGGATTTTCTTTAACAATAATAGGTAAGTTAAAATTTTGACTATACATAGATGTAATATATTGTAATCCATATTATACAAAAAAAAACGTAGGTTACCTATATGAAAAACAAAATCCACTATTTGACTGAATATTTTTTACGTGTCTTCTCTTCGCACTTGTCAATTTTTATAAACCCATGCGTTGACAGCCCTACCAGAAACTGTCCCACTTCCTTATATGCAAATCCCATATATTATACGTATATAGTGGGCGAACAATATCGAAGTGGGTTAGACGACAAGGAATTTAACCGTTATTAACATATCGAATATTTTTTAAAGTTACTTGTATTCCGTATATGTGTATATTGCGTTATTAGAAGCACAATAGAATCTTTTAAGTAAGACACGGAATATATATATCTCTTGTAATGAAGATGCCTTGAGAAAATATTTAATGCCCAGACCAAGTGTTGAAGGCCTCCAACATTTGCCCATAACAAGCAGATACAGCTTGCGTGCCCTCCAGAGTACTGAATATTTTTTTACCACCAGCGATATTTCACCATGCACGCTAGCTGTTACTTTAACGATTACTTAGGACCAACACAAGCTTCCTAGCTAGGAGCGCTCAAGGAACATAATGAAGAGGAACACCATAAAAATTGTATGATTTTTTTTATGAAATAAATAAATATATATTTCAGCTATATATTTTCTTAACAAATATTCTTGCTCATCCCAGAAGTGTATATTCTGTGCAGGAATCGACCCCACTTCCGACATAGCAGTCACATTCACTAGCTACGGAACCAATAGGGCAGTTCTATATTTTACTCTAATGATTCAAACCTGATCGCCATAGACGTTCAGTGATTCAATTACAAGCGAGTAACACGACTGTGGTATTTTATCTCGATATTTTGACCCAGTTTATCATCATCGCAGCTCTCGATACAATACCATTGTTCATTGTTTCCCTTGTAGAATATCAGCTATCACCTAATCGAACCTTGAACCCAACAGACTAGTCTGTCGGATGCAATCACAGAGGCATATACTAAGAAACCGGTTAACTAGGGATAACTCTACTTTACTTATATAATACGTGTAATATGTCATATGTCTGTTACTCAATAGCTTATGTTAATATAATTACCAATTTTTTTACAAGCTGTCATCCTAAAGGCGGGTTCTCACGGTGTGTTATTTTAAGCCGAACACGTGGTGCCAATGCTCAGAAGGTTCCGCAAACAATGTATATCATACTTTAATTATCTTGCTAATAGAGTTCATTGGCCTGGATTCTCAAATATCAATACGCACCACCGGACGCACGCACCGTGGGAAGCCAGCCTCACTAAAACAGATAGCTACCGCGATTCCAATATGCTATCTCCAGTAAATTCATTAGCATTACCCGCCTCATATAGTTGAAGGCACACCTTTCACCTCATAGAGCGCCTGTTGCCAGTCTTACATAACACATGAGGTGACTGACGTGGAACAGAGGCAGCACGCTAATGGAGAAACAGAAATATTAATATTCTCTTAAAGACAAAGTTTCGCTTAAACTATTGTATTACCATGGGGGTTTTAAAACGCTAACCGTAAGAGCTAAATTAATGAAATTCTGAATTCTTTGCAAGCTCGGGCAGTATTAAAATTATTTAATTGCCAAAATTCATGTTTGTATGTACGTTAGACGTCTACCTCTTCTTATAATGACAGGCATCCATAGAATCGTTAAGAAAAAAAAATCGTAAACAGAAAAAGATGCGTCATATAGATACAAAAATTTGTTAATTAAAAAAAAAAATTCATATCAAAAGTATGTATTCCTGCCTTAACCTCGGTGCAGAAATAGATTAAAACTTATGAATGAAATAGGCTGTAATTTATTGCGAAAAACTGCTTTAAAGAGGTCCAACTAAGATATAAAATAGTATGTAATAGAATACATTTTTTGTTAATTTTACTACACTAACTTAATCTGGATATAATGTGTACCTAGCCCAAAATTGCTCTACAAATTTTGCCACAATTTGAAACCGGAACCACTCTCGTAGCATATCTTTTAAGCTGCCTTGTGTCCGTTACCATGTGCCATCCATCCATCCATCAAGCTTAAATAGCAAAGTATGTAGCCGCGACAGCTGACAAATAAAGTTGTTAACGGTTTAACAGACTCGTTTTAGAATTACGTACGTAATCTATCTCTTTGTCTGTACTTATCTAACACTAAGTTTCGCCCGCGGCTTCGTTCGACTTGTGTGTTGATAAAAAGTTGCCTATGTATATATATATAGCTATGTATATATATACTATGAATAACCATAGATAAATTACCGCTAAACTACGACCCCACCTGATGATAAGTCGTGTATTATTCAAGACCATAATCTATTCCTGTGCCTTATTTCATTGAGATCCGTTCAGTAGTTTCTGCGTGAAAGACCAACATCCATCCATCCTAACAAACTTCCACATTTATAATATTGGTACGACTGGTTAAGCTTTCATGGTTATATAAATGAGCCTATTTAAAAGCGTATTAAAATGGAGGGAGATGCTAGAACCAACAACGATAGTTGAGGGGGGGAAATATAGTAAAGGTATACATCTGATGCTATGTTAGTTCAGTACTTACAAGCATAGTTGAGTAACTTCCTCCTTGAACACTTAAAGGATTACTCGAAGTGTAATTGGGTTAACTTGTGCAATTTTAACTTATCAGTTATGATAACGATAGTTGGTGAACCTTTTATGTTAACCTGAATAACTTTTTACGTCAAGTTATTTACAACAATTTCAAATGTCTTTTTTTTAACAATTGTAAATCCTACTATAATATTATAAATGCAATTTGTAAGGATGGATGGACGTTTGTTACTCCTTTACGAAAAAAGTACTAAACGGATCCGAACAAAATTTGGCACAGAGATAGATTACAAATTGGAAACGCGTGCGAAGCAGTGAGAAAAATCTGTTTGTATCTACAATAGTTAAAAAATCATAATTTTCTTTTATTACAAACAGATGACGCAATTTTAATATGAAATTTTCAATCGTAACAATATTTTACAACGTTCTATTGAATAGTGTTAAACTAAATGAAATACCTGTTCAATATCGAAAGAATTGTGACTAGCTAGGTTTCAGCTATATTACTGATAGATATCAGATTCTGTAGTTAGTATCGACTATACATGTTGCTGGTAATCTGTGTAGTTTGTTATTTTATGTAATACCTTGAATTTTAGAGATTGCCGAAAACACTGACTGAAATAAAATTATATAAATTTTTTTCAAATCGGGAGTATATGTAAGGGAGTTTTAATGGAGCAGTGGCTAATGGGGGAGGAATGTTAACGGATCTTGACGGAACCCCGCTACCACTGTTTCCTTTTTCTACTAATAAAAAAGTTACCTAACCGAAGCCATTTTTCTTGCACTTTAGTTAACTTATTTTGATTTCATGCTGTTCTACTTCACAATTTTAAAATTGACTAATATAAATGTGAATATCGCGTTAACTGCCTGTATCACACAGGTTGCTTGTAATATAGACTGAGCAAACCCGACCACCAGGGGTTCCTTTTTCAATATAGATAAAAAATGACAACCTAATCTAAGCAATTTTGCTTTCACTTTTTTTTGCATAGTGGTAAGCGTCACAATTTTATGCTATATTACAGGTACTATCGATATGTGTTTTCGCGCCGATATTTCGACCCAATTGCACGGCTCATGGTCGCGACTGAACCTTAGCCTAATATACACAGTCCACAATGAATCGAGTTTAAAATCACATATTCCACAATCTTAAATTGAATATAAAGACGGTTAAATTGCACACGCTGCCTAGGCAATTCATATGATGGCTGGTTTACACAATTTCCCAGTAACATATACATTGACAGCAAACCAATTGCAGTTAGCGGGTGTTGCGCAAGGCAAACATTCGAAGCGGCCTTGTAATTACTGGATATTTGCCCGAGATAAATGGTACACTGTGTATACAGTTTTGTAATAGATTTTAAATTTAGACCATGTGTTAATAACCTTGCCCGTTTCATGATGGCCCTAAATTATCATTAATTAAAAGAGTTGATTTTATCCGCCTTCGAGCTGAGTGGAGTATGCTGTAGGCTCGCGCTCGAGACCCATGCTCAATAGTGGGCCATAAATAGGTTGAAGTCAACCATTGCTTTTATTATAGTTGGTTCTCGTATCCAAAATGCCATACTCGTAAATCTATAAGCTTAACAGTTTGTGAATTACATCACGCTAAACGACACCCATTGTCAAAGTACGAACAAACATTGCACACAGAATTACCGTCGTGCCGTTTTAATATTCATAGATCTGTATAACTTCTCTACGGACTTAGTCTTGTAACACTTCAAATTACTTATTTGCAATAGTATTAAATAAACATTGCTATGATGATTCAATGTACAAACTAAGCCGTGGTAAAAAGTCGTTATGGTTTTAATCTATTCGACTGCCCACCATTGAGTGCAGATTTTGTTGTAGGGTCCGTGGCAAATTCGTTGGATGGGGCCTCAAAAAAACGTGTTTTTGATGTGAAATTTGTGTAAGTACTTAATGTAACGTCACATTGAGTACTTACACAAATTTATATTTTTTAATAAATTTTCTTTTAAATGTTTCTAGAAACTTTTAAGTTCGCCTCTCGGGCTGGAGGCCTATGGCATATTACCAGTCATGCCATACTATAGTTATCGTACTAATATATATATATATATATATATTATATAATACTCTTATTGGTTGAAGGGTTAGTGGCCAACTCAAATACCGATCGTCTTAACGCCACCTGAAAGCATCCAACATGGCTTAAAGATTAGTAGTTAATGATAATCGCACTGTATATTTGTCACCTCACAATTTTTTACCGGGTAAACCGATTTTGATGATTCTTCTATTCAAAAGCTAGTACTTTGTAGTCACGTTTAAAGAGCGACATCTGACGAGAGGTTTTTGAGTTATCTCCAATAATGTGTTATTGATTGATGATGTTCTCATTTCGTAATAGCCTTAGATGGTAATTATGACACTCACATTAACAAGTCTCTGTAAGGTGGCGACATAGGAGTTCTCGCTGTGGATGATGGCAGCGACCACGTGCCGCCGCCGCAGCTGCACCGACCCCAGCGAGTCTGGCGGCGGACCCAGCGACGGTGGCGGCACGCGACCCCCGCGCACCTCGCCGCCGCACGAGAACATGTCCTCCTCTAGCTGTAATAAAAATATATTTATATTAAAATATTAATCCTACTAACTAATATTATAAATGAGAAGGTTTGCAAGGATAGATGAATGTTTGTTACTTTACGGAAAAACTACTGAACCGAACAGGATGCAATTTGGTATATAAATAGATTATAGTCTGCAATAACACATACGCTATTTTTCTATTATGCGAAGGATCGATGTTTGTTACTTCTCCACGCAAATACTGCTGAGCGAATCGGAATGAAATTTGGCACATAGATAGCTGATGGTCTGAAATAACACGTATACTACTTTTTATAAGTACTACACAAGCGAAGCCGCGGAAGAATACAAGTCTGTACATAATCTCCATCAATCTAATTTGAAACAGGGTGTTGAAATATTCTTTAAGCTTCCTCAGTCAAGCCCTTAGCTATACCAAAGCGAAGCGAGGTTAGTTATTATTTAGCGGCTGTTAATATGACCTTCAGAATATTCTTTTGTTATATGATCACAATAGAATTCTGCTGAAAACTTTTTTAAGCTTAGTGGTTCAAGAGAAAATATTTCATATAATGTTACTTAACGATCGAGCAGTTCGATCCCCGCTGGAACAGTTTTGTAGAAGAAAAATATAATTTAAAGAAATCATCAACATTTTAAAACAAACTGTTTTAAGAGGCGTCATACGTATGTATAGGTACACTTAATCGAATTCGAAAACGATATTTTTAGACAAATTGAAAACTACAGTTAATGTTTACTAGGATAGTTATATAAAACTATTTATAAATAACGGTTTATCTATCTCATCGCATTTTTGCGTAACTGTCCAGTTTATATTCCACGACTAGATTTTACTGGTTAGATGGAAAAAAAATGGCGACTAACAAATAAAAAGAGTTATTTAAAACTGCTTTTTTCCTTGTTTTTTTGTTTCCTAATTCCTAATCTAGCCAGTCTTATTCTGTGTAACTGAAGCGAGACCAACTTACAAGCTACCTGTCATACTGCGAGCGAGTTACCCCACTATGGCAACGCGAATAATATTTTGTTATTAAAGATATTCAGGTAATAACTGTGTTGAATGTGTAGTGCGATTATTTGAATCTCTAAAGAATGGAGTAAGTACAATACAAAACACTGAAATACGAATTTTAAATTATTTATTTCAATATATAAATTTATAAGTAATTTTTTTGGAATCTACCGCCATTTCGGAAAGCTGCTAAAATAAAGAGGAAAATAATCTGACTATTAGTTTTTTTGTCTGTTTGTCTGTGTTTATAGCTCAGACCAATAAATATTTTTTTATTACACTAAGGTTTGTACACGCCAGTCTCAAAAACGTGTGTTCCGATTTGATCGCAGTTTTCAACGATTTTTAGTGTTATGTTTAAAACTGTTCTCAAATAAAACAAATAATTGTTTGTTTACTCCAGTATACGGCCTTTGCTATCCCGACGCGACGAGGGCATTCACTCGGCCCTAATTTAATCAGGCTATCCTAAAGAATTACTTATATAATAATTACGCAGATATCATTGCTTCAAATATATATTTTTCCAGTATATACATATTTTTATGTAGAATAAGTTAATGCTTGATCGGTCCCACTCTTCCAATGACTATTCACTCTTCTTTCGAAGACTCCAACATCATACGTAAGCGGGCACACCGACGCAGACAATTTATTCCAATCGTTCGGAATACGTATGACAAACGACGAGGCAAACCGCGTCGTTCGAACAGGCGGGAGTTAACGACATGAGGCTGGGTACCCGCCGTGCGCCGGGTTGTTGGATGGAGGAATAATAATAAATTTTTTGTTATTAATTTTTAAATGACACAGGGACTTTGTTTTGACTTTTGTTAAGTGAGCTATGCGTTCCTTAAATAAAATAAATAGTTTTAATTTCATTAAGATATAAGTCGTTCGTATCATGTTATATAGTACTCGGTGAGTTCAGAATCATCACTAGTTTGGATGATAATTTGACTTTCATTTTTTCCACTTTCATTTTCTCTTTCGTTTAATGGAAAATATAGAGAAAGCAATATAAGTCCTACGAATATTATAAATGAGAAATTTGTGAGGATACGGATGGATGTTTGCTCTGAACTTATTGCATGTCCATATTTTTGGCGAAACAAGCTAGTGGTCAAATAACACAGATATATCGAAATGGCTCCACCTCTAACGAGAGTTCAACTTTTAATTTTTTGAAGTGAATCTTCAAAAAAAAATTCTAATACCCCCTTTTTGGTTTTTAATTAAACAAGTGCATTAACAATCTGCCTGTAACAGTTCAGGTTAATATTCTGTTGTGATTAGTTTTGCGACGTGTCCGCTGAAGTTTCAGTTCCGCTAGGTGTCTCGGCACATATTCAGATTTCTTTAAGAGCAAGAAAAGTTTTGTTACTTGTACCTACTGTAAACAATGCAGTCATATAGATTTGTTTTATTTTGTTTCTATTATTACGTTATATATGTATAAGTTGTGAGTATAGATTATGGGCGTACTTACACCCTTCAGGGAGGCCCAAGATGTCCCGTTCAAGGTTCAATTTTCTGGATTTATAGCATATTATTGAGTATATGAAGTTTTTTTAAAACTGTACGTTGATATCAAGCAATCGTTAAACCACGTCGGAAGCCTACGGGCGGCATACCAATTTTCGACGCTTGGTTTGGCCAGTAACCCCTACTAACACCAGGATTGGAGCAGCGTGGTGGAGTATGCTCTAGGCCTTCTCAGTATGAGGAGAAGCCTGTGTTCAGTAGCAGGTCATCGATGGGTTGAAACGACATATAATCCGGATATCAGGGGTTGGTAAGTGAAGCTACTGCTTCCTGGCCCTCCCTTCGTACTGCCATGTATACGCACCTATATTTCTATTTGTTGAGCATAACAGAGTGGATCTCATATAAAATACAGCCTATCTTTTACAACTCGACCTACCCCAACAAAACAAGTCCTAACAACAAGAAACAACATAATTATAAAATCCTTCCTCATCATAAACACCAGTTATCATCAAAAGATACAGTCAAAGCCCAGTACACCCATGGAAACGTTCAATTAAGTGAAGTAACTGGCCAGATATAACGTTAATATTATAATCGCTTCAAATTAATGACGACCACTTAAATTGTGAGATAGACGAAGCAGGAGCAGAGTAGTATAGAGATAAGGAACAAGTGTATCGGAATAATTACACCACTTTGAAATAATTACGTAAAACGCTCATACCCTACTAAGTGTATGCAAAAAATGCCAAGATGGAATGTTGCATAATAATGATATTAGCCTTCTAGAAGCTTCTTCCTACAATAATATAAATGGGAAAGTTTGTGAAGATGGAGATGTTAAATGGAGTACATCATTTTTTTGTATCCTCAACAATTTGCGTAACTATAGCGAATGTATAACAACCTTTATTTAAAACTACATATATACTACAGAGCTACGTTAAATCACCGCCTTAATTCAGTGTATTTAAGCAGTCGTTAATACTTAACGCTAAGTTAACTAGAAGCACAACAAGTGTTAGCAGAATTATATTAACTTGAAAATCTTGTGAATGAGTTGAGATTTTTTCCTTGTCTGAGTACTAGCATTAAAACATTACGTGCAAAGGCGTAAGGTATGTAGTTTCTTGTGCACATCTCAATACATTCAACAACAGCATCCAGATGATATGATTTCACTAGCGCATTTGCAATCTGCATAGAAACTCGACTGTGATGAAATTTCACTGACGGGAGCCGTTCGATTGCGCGTTTCATTTGCGCGTGTATGACGTATACGAGCGTGTTACGTGCGTCCATTTTATTAATGTTTCTGGGAGATCTGTATTTGCCGCCAAAAGTAGACCAAAACACGAATGAGAATAAAGATAGGCCAAGACCAATAATAAAGCAGACGCCTCGCACAACACAAACGGCCGATGACGTCACCAGACCGATACCTTTCGGCGTGGACGGCAGGAAACCGGACCATCTGAACACTGTCACCATCATTACTACTGTACGCACGTAAACGTCAAAAGTGGCATCCGCAGCGATCACGTGGGTGACGCCAAACGCCGCCATCGCATACCGATCTCTGTCAGCCAGTATTTTAACACAGAACATGTTTAAAAGCACTCGTGCATGTACCTCACATGCAATCTATAATGACATTTGACGTTTACGAATAGCACGTCATTCGCGGGAAATCACTAGAGTGGCACTGGTGTTATTACAATGATAAACATTCCGGTGTTGCAGCTGACGGTGTCGACCATTATATCACATGTTTAAATAGATTTATTTATTTAGTAAGCCCGCGCGTAGAGTCGCGTCCGAAGCGCGCGTTCTAACTGCTGGTTGTTCAATGATCAAGACACTCGCTCGCGTGATTCATCATCAGTGATTCATACATCTACATATGTATTTAATTGTATAGTTCCCTTAGCATGTGGAATGATGGGGTAGCTGCGGGTCACTCGATGACGTCTTTTAATTCCAGATTTCCGCCGCACTCAGAGTTGTTAATAGTTAATTAAATCGCTTCTTACTATTTTTTTTTTGATACTGCACTAAAGAGAGATCTAAGTAACTATTAATCAGCAATTTTTTAGAACATTTGCGAATATATAATTTCTGTCGTTATTAAATATCTTAGTTAATTTAATTAACAGGTATAAGTAATAAAAAAAAATCGATTTTTTGAGCCTTAATTAAAACGGGTAGTCGTGAAACCACAAGTTATTAGAAATAACATTTACAAATACAGAAAAAAATATCATTACTTTCGAGCATTTTCAAACAAAACCTTATATTGACAGACCGCTTGGTCTAGTGGTTAGTGAACCTGACAACTACACCGGAGGTCGTGGGTTCGATTCCCACCCAGGTCAAATTTTTCTGTGATGAACAGGAATGTTTGTTCTGTGTGTCTGGGTGTTTAATAGAAAATGTGTGAGTTGTGCAAAGATATTTATTTTATTTTTATTGGATAATGAGTGTATTTTATGTTGTCCATGCCGTCTGGGGTATTTCCCGACTACAGGAATATGAATGTGTAATTCTTCGATCAATTATACAACTCTCAGTCAGCGACAAAAATGTGTCTTGATACAGACCAGCTCATTGAAAGTGGCCTGGTGTTTTGTTTAGTTCATTTCAAACAGCCACATATTAGTAATTTCCACAAAGCCGCAATGTGAATTCAAATTATTTATTAAAACCAACAAAACGAAGATACAATATGTACTCGTATGATTAGATTGAACCTAAAATGATTTTTAAACTTTTTCTTAGTTAATTGAAAGAGAGAATAAGGTTATATAATTATGCGGACAGTATTTTGTGTTAAATTTATATTACATTGTTGATCGAAGCATTTATTTATATCAATTTAAAGAAACCTCTGACGCTGTCAAACGAATCGAGGTGAGAGTAGTTATTCGATACTAATATGACTGCAACGCTTGTTTTATGTTTGGTGCATGCGTAGCTACAAATGTACATATTTATTTATAACATTGCATTGCGCTAACATTAACCCAACTTTCATTCCCCGAATAGATTACGTCAAGCTCCGTTACAACATTTTAGTTAACGTTATGAACTCAAGCCACAAGTGTGCAAATAAAAATAAAACCAACTACGTCGAGAGGAGTCATTAGTCATATTGTTGTAAGTGCACTCGACATGTTTACGAAGTAGTGACTAATATTATTCTTTTCCATTTTCAAATCAGGTCATAACTTCTAACTTTTATTTTGAGCTTTTTTTTGACTGATTCCGATAACAGCTTCGATTACAATTTTTTTTTATTGAACTATACAAATGTAATGGCATGAAAGGTGGAATTAATGCTAAAAGAATTCTCTGCTGGTTAAACTTTGAGTAGTGGGAAGTTAGTTCCCAAGAATCGGTAAATTTAAAAAAGTATGTAGTACGTCCTTTGAACTATAATATGAAAAGCGCTAGGTGCACACATTATTATTATAAACAAGTTAATTAAAATATTAAGTTAAATAAAAGTTTGTAAGATTTATCAACACCCATCAGGAGTAGTTTAAAAGCAATACTCTAATAAGGAAAAACGGTTGGAAATCAGTCTCGTAGTATTTCTTAATTTAATTCTTTATAAACATACAAATATTTCCTCTTCAATTAGTATAGTAAGTAAGGAAGGTTTGTGTTTAGGAAAATAATTAAAAAATCATGCCTATTTTACTTAAGACAATATGCTTAATCATTAATTACTGGTTTTGACATAATTGGATTTCAATATAATAAATTGGGTAATTATTAAATATTTGATAGATTTTACAGATATACGTAGTTATTGTAAAAGTGAAACCTTTTAATAACATAGGGGTAGTAAAAATAACCCTCCACCAATCTGTATCGGAGCATCGTGGTGTAGTATGCTCTAGGCATCCTCAGTACGAGGAGACACCCGTGCTTAGTATTACGCCATCAATGGGTTGAAGCCAAACGTTTGTTCTCGGGTCATGTGATATGTGGTTGCTAGTGACGTGTTATGTAGTTCATCCCACCTACAACACAAGGAATCCGAGCGGGATATGAGTGTCTGCCACACTGCAGGATATGAGACATGAGTGAGTCTGCTGCACTCACAGTAATTAACGGTTACTTAAATCTCGCCTTATTACAGCAACTGAATATAGAATCTGTACTAAGAAGTTTTAAGTAACCATTAACGACTAAGAATGCTGTAGAAAAAGATATTTGTTAGGGCCTTGTTTATCTGTGAGCCCATGTGAGTTTATACAAACGAATGAAAAGAATCATTTACTGTTTAGGAAACGATTAGAAATTTAGGATACTGGAATCGAAATCGTAGAGCGGTTTGTTTTTGCGCTATTAATGGCCACCGATCCATTAATCAAGCTAATATATGGAAACCTAATTATTGCGCTCGCACGGCCAATAACAGAACCCGATGGAGACATATCCCAAGAGCTGCAATGTACCAGGAGAGCAAAAACTTTCCACCAAAGTCATTGTAGACTACGACCCCTCCGCCAGGAGTTAACGACTAAAGAGAATTATAGTTTTCTGTAGAAAATGTACATAGTTTATTTACAGCAATCTTTTTATAATTGTTTCAAAAATACATACTTCTGAAGACAATGTTCATGGTTATTGTGAAAAAAGTAAGGTACATAATAATAATTATTATAACATAGGTAATTAAATGTAGGGTGTGGTTGATAAGCAATAAGTAAAGTAAATAATTATTTTTAAGCAAATAATTTCGACAAACATAACACTGAGGCTTAGTCATAATATTTAATGGATATAATGAAATTTATGAAATCTTATTTCAGGATGTTTAAAATTGAAGGTAGGCGCTTAAATGTTATTTCAGGATGTTTAAAATTCAAGTTAGAGACTTAAATCTTATTTCAGGATGTTTAAAATTGAAGTTAGAGACTATTATTACGATATTTTTTTATTGTCAGAAAAAATACTTTGATGTCAAAGACTAACAGAACTTGCGAACCAATCATGAAATTTATGTAAAGAAGCACCAAGAATCAATTTGATGTAGACCTTAATTTCAAGGGTAATGATATAGGGTAAAAAGTTTATTTGATGAACGAAGTCGTCAAATAGCCAGTACGGAACAATATGGATTGTTAGTGATACTAATACCTAGTTATATGTTGTCTGTTTTTCTCATCCATACAGAAGTTATAAACAATTTTTTATCAAAATATTACTTTAAAGGTGGTTTTTTACTTATTGTTTTTTTCGTTTTTTTTTACAAAACTCGCGTTTTGTGAAATGGATATCATTGTGCTTAAGATACTACTTTATTAAGCAGCTAATGTGACGGTGTCATAGCAAAACTGACATTGTCATCCACTGGTTTGTTTACAAGTTTTGTATGAGAAAAACGGACTATAGATAGTTATTATAAGGACCATAGAGAACAATATGGATTGTTAGTATCTACATTACTACTATCTACATTAAGTTACTGTTGGGTTATGTTTAGTCACATTTTATACTGTGAGAATTATATATTAAACAGACAATAAGCGGACAATAGCGTGACCGCAACATGGACGAGTTTATTATGGTTTTATGTATGTATTTTACGTGAATGTATGTGTAAGTCATATACGCGATTTTGGTTAAATAGTGCTGTATTTAAGTGTATTGATTTAAATAAAATGGATGTATTCGAATGAAGCGAATAAATAATGTTATTGATACCTGCAATTTTGCGTAACGAATGTTCTAGAACAGTTTAATCTAGAAAGTTGATTTCAATACAAGTAGGTACTACCGTTAAATGTTTCTATTAGTACCAGTAAGTAAAGTATGTCTGTGTGTACAAACCCATACGCTTATAAATCACATTCGAATTGTTATGATTGAACTAATTTAGCTTCTGTGTACAAGCTATACAACTATGAAGGTTTTATATAAATAGATCGACGTGCGTATCCTGCGTTCTTTTAAATATTGCCTCTTAGTACTTTTTAATATTTGCCTTTTTTTGTAACCAAGCCGCATCATGCAAAGTCGAAAGTTTGTACAACTTACTTTCCCGGCCGGACAGTCCGTACGTGTATTTCCGCAACTTATGAAATAGGTAGTTAGTGAATCTGGCACAGCACATATTGAGAGTTTAAAAAAAAATCTAATCGTAAATTCGTCAAGTGTATGTCGATAACGTCATTTTAACATTGCGCGGGCGTCGGACGCGAGCGAGCGTGCACGACCGTTCGACGTACATAGCACAGTACAATTGACAATTTGACAATCTGACACTGACAGTTGACACTTCACAGTGATACGGTGCCGCCGAAAATGCACCGAGCTTACAATACACATTGAACACGTTCCTCGATAGCCGACCCGACCAACTGCAGGCCGATCTCGCACTATACTGAGCGATACTTTTCCCCACAATGTAATTGCCAGTGACGAAACTTAATACGCTTTATCGAAGCTGTTTCTCGGTTAGTTTAACTGTCGCTGAGAGCTGCTATTTGGGTGGAGTGAATGTATTTCCTCTACACTTCTCTCTTATAACTATTATTACCCGTATAGTTAATTATTTGATGATTTGGGATCGGCTAAAATCCTATTTCGGTACATATGACATAACATGAGAAAATGTTATTGCCCCAAGATTTTTGAGAAATAAAATGGATTTGTTTCTAATTATCTTCCATTCTAGTGAAGGTAACCCGGATTGTTTAATATTCTCACCATTTTAATACTGATAAATGTATACATATACTGGTTTTATGTTTTTCTTATTAGAAGCTAAACGTACATTCAGAAGTTTAACAGTTCGCTAAATGACCTTTGTCCGAAATTTATAGCGTAAAAAAGGTAATTATATACTACCTATCCAAATAGCCTTCTTACTAATAATAACTTAGTATCAAACCGCCTTCGCTCGCTTCGGAACAATTGTCATTCGTATCCTTATCGCTATCCTTATCCCATATTTCCTTATCCTTAAGTTCAGGTACTAACATACCTTATGATTGATACATACCAATGAGAATTATTGGTGACTGTTATACTTCCTGCCATACAAAACCTATTACAATTTCAACAACTCGATTAGTAGCTTTTTGTTAGCAAAAACCAAAAACGATCTTCTTCAACAGTCTAGAGGCACCATATTTGAATACATCTCTTTTTAGCCCATTTGTTTTAAAATTTTATACATTAGAAATTGCCCTAGCCTCGCTTTCGTAAGGGCTCTAGCTAAGGGCTGTAGAAGAGGTTCTTTAAACTGACACATCTTTCTTATTTATGAACCAATTTTATTAAAGTAAACATCTTTCTCCCGTAGTTTAAAGAGCCTTAGTGTTGTACATTTCTATACTATCTTTAAATTGCTTGAAGTTGGGTAACTTACCTTATAAAATAGAACTGTTTCCAACCTATTTTCATTAATTTCATATTTATTTTTAAAGTTGTTATGGTAAGCAGTAAAAGATACAATAAACAAAATGCAAATTCACCCGTTACTAACTTCCAACTGAACTTATAAAATTATATTCAGAACACTTTTATTTCAATGTTTGCATTTAAATTCTTATTTTATAAGCACTTTTCTATACTTATATGGTTATTTATTATTATTTTTATCAAATCGAACTGGTACCCGCAAAATTCATCATTCTCATTCAAATTCAAACTTGTCCTTAATGTAAAAGTGTTCCTAATTTAAATCCAGTTGCTCTTTGTTGTTATTGTCAGCTAGTTAAATCTTGTTGGATGACTTCGTTTGCCTTGAAAACTTCCGACATTAATACTAACTTTTAACCGCAGAAGATTAGCTTGTTGACTGCTAGGCCTCCTTCGAGGTGAGGCTTCATAGTAATACGTTGCAGCCAAGAGATGGTGGTAAGTCAGGTCAAAAATGGCGTAAAGTCATTTGATCCGTAGAAATACGAGACGTAACACATGCGACATTGGTTTGTTGGTACAACTCAATTCAATTATTTTATCAACGTCATGAAATACACGCTGTTTGTCATAACACGATGAATTTTGAAGATTTTTAGCTGCGATTTAAATATATGTAGTTACCGATATGTGCCTGTTATTAATTTGGTTCGGTGGAGGTGAAGTACAGACTTCAAATGTACAGAGATTTTTTAATTATTATATCTTATTTATTAGAGATCTGATTTATATAAAAAACACTGTATGTTACTAACAATTAAACAAACCCGAATCGTCGTTTCTAAGATCAGCATAAAAGAACAGACAAATAGAAAAAAATATTGTTTGGGTTCTTTTCCTTAATACAAAAAAACCAAAAAATTGTATCTCCCATCTATTTTGTAAAGGCGGCAAGGGATTTATTATACCTAATTTCCTAAATAAGTATATAATAAGTAAATGCGAAAGTTTGCGAGGTACAATGTATCTTCTTTACTCTTACACGGAAAAACTGGATTAAATGCATAGATATAGGCTATAGTCAGAATAACAAAAAGGCTAATTTTAATCAACATATAATGTGAGCGAAGTCGCGGGCGGGCACTAGTCGATGATGTAGAATTCTAGGAGCTTTTGTGTAGGAACTGTAACTATATATGTTCTGAATGCTAACCAGACTTGCGTTATTGTTGCTATAAATAGAATTTGTGGATTGAGTTAACATATACATAGCTGTTATTAGTATCTATAGTGTACTGCGGCCGAGTTCGTTACTTACATCATCCTTATACACCAATATGTTCATTCATAAAATTCAGTTCTTCAAATGAGTTCTTCATTCCCATCATTTCGTAGTACTCGTAAATGATCTCTTTGTATAGTGAATGTGTTCCGAATAATGTTTATTTCTATTATATCGTTCGTTTTTCGAACGTTAGACGACGGCCCATATTATTGTAAAGGGAACCCGAACCCAGCAGATGATATTGAATAAGAATGATCGACATACTTATAAACTGAAACCTTAATACTCATCAGAATGGATAATGTAAGTACCTACTAATTCTTTTCTTTTCCACATACTTAACTCAGATCTTTAATTTTAATGTATTTTTAATACTATATAAAAATTCAATTGAAATTGTTTATATAGATTGGAATCTGTTATACACTGATATTTTTAATTGGTAAGGAAATACACTAGGAATAATATTGAGTTTCAATCCTTAGACGATGTAGCTTTCCAGAAGTTGATCGTACATACCAATAACAGCAACGAAACAATATAGGAACCTCAATAATGTGATGTAATGTGAGCTAATAAATATAGCCCGTTTTTCCCATCCGTACACATTTTGTAATTTAAAAAAGTGGATGACAATCACAGTTTTGTTATAAAACCGTCACAATACATGAATAACACACTAATATCTTGGACCGTAACAACTTTTCAATAATAATATGCGAATTTTGTAAAATAACGAAAAATAATGTAAAAATTAACTTTTAAAGTACCTACTGCTTTGACACAAAAATTGTTGTCAAGATTTGTACGTTGTAGATGAGGCAAACGAACTGAAAGTACCGAATGACCTAGGTTTGCTATGACTATGTCAACGGGAATATTTTAATCTCAAACGATATTTTTTTACCTTAGAAAAGTTGGTGTTTGACTACGATTCCACCTGATGGTAAGTGGCTATGAAGTCTTCGATAGTAAAGCGTAACAAATATTTATATATTTTTAGCAAGTGTATTCCATCCGCTATTTCACCCCTTCAAGCCTTTTTTTGTGGTGAATAGTATTTTATGCTCTTTCTCAATCGATAGTCAATCTTTGTACTAAATTGTGTCACATTCAGTTTAGTGATTTAATATGCATATATAGAAAAGCCACGAATGGAACATTTGTTGGAGTTAGGGCACAAAAGAACAAAGTATTTGACTAAATATTTTCTATGCTTGTTCATCAGTTCTCCGACTAACAACTGTTCTGTCTAATGATTAGATATAAACTGAAACCTTATACTTTGTAAGTGCTATCTGTGACTGTGAGAAGAAAAAATAACTCCTTGAGTTTCTTGCCGCTTCTTCCAAAACCACACACCTTAGGGATTATTCGAAGCGATGGCGTTGTTTGACTTTTGTAAAGTGTCTGTAAAAAACTAACTTTCAATAAAATTTCATTTCCTTCGCTTAAAATAATTGCAATAATTACGATCGTATTCTTGCGTCTAAAACCGTAACTTGTTCACAGAAATGTCATTTATAAATAGATGACATGGATTACCAAAATAATACTAAGGCGGTAAGATGAGTCATGGAAGTAACTCCACCAGACGTTTATATGTTAATATACCTCATGAGTCATATCATGTCGTCTTAAGCCATTAATGAAATAATTATTTGCATTATTTTAACTTTTTATTTTACTTGCATAAATTAAATATAAATTACTCACTCAATAGACACTCATATCCACGTACGTATTCCTGTGTGTCGTGTCGTGTATGTTGGACGTGTCATGGACAACACAAGACCATTAAAACACCCATGACCCGAGAATAAATATTTATCTGTCACATAAATATTGGGTAACTACACGAATATATGAGTGGCAAGCACATTACATATACACTTACAATTGTATATTATTTCAAAGATGTGCAGAGGAGTTTCTTTCATCGTTTCTTCTCCTCAATGACCTTTTCGAAAAGGTGGTAGACCCGAAAAATACGTTCATAAGTGTTATAATAAAACCTAAATTATTAAACGGAGTTTGATTGTATTTTGATTAGTTATTGATTAAAATATATTGATACAATCAAAATAATGAAACAGGTACAATCACAGAAACCATTTATGCTTTTGCCAATCGATTCAATACGTCTTCGCCATCGTAGACTGTTATTGTATTTACAATTCCGATGTAAATATTTGGGCTGGCTGCTAATAATTCATTCCATTAGCGGGATTTATTTAAACTACATTACGTTAACTAGTCTAGAATAAAAAAATGTTTTCATCTTTTTCTAATAGGTTCATTCTTCATATCTAATGTATGTGCGGCTTTGCCCGCGTGATAGGTAGCTTGATTAAAGTAACCTACCTGTTATTCCAGATTAAAATCTATCTCTGTTTCAAATTTGACCCTGATCTCTTTAGTAGTTTTTGCGTAAAGGAGTAAGTAAAGTTGCGTACGTCCATCCTCAGAAATTTTCGCATTTATAATATTAGTACGATTGCAACCCAAATCCCACAGTTGGGGTTGGGTCTATTCTCTAAGCCATAGTCTACTATCCTGGCCAAATGCGGGTAAGTGGACTTTTTATAATACCCAATTTTGAAAAGCAGAATGCAGGAGTCGAACTCGTTAAGACCTACTCTATCTATTTTTTTAATATTTATACGGTAATAGTTTTTAATTAGATTAATAGACAAACTATTATCTAAATTGCAGCTATTGTTCAATTAGTTTGTCATCACTCCAATCAAGGTAACCGTCAGAGGGGTTTAGTTGATTATCAAGACGTGCAATCTAAATATAGGCTTTGTGTCGTCCGTTTAAAAGGTTTGTTTATGGATTTGTTTAGAGGTCTTTCACATGGGGATTCGTTTTGAGTACTATAATTTAAAGTTTTGTTAAGGTCGTTAAATTAAATACATATGTATGTAAGTGTGTTCTGTTATATTATCTATCGTTTGGTGAAGGAACGGACGAGTTCTTTTTTGTAGAATGTTCTATTGTCTATCGAAGTTCTAAGATTGGTAAAATTTATATAAACCATATTATGATATTTAATGTTTATTAATATTTCTGAAATGTCACTCTTTTAGTTCGTTTTTCGCATCCGCGTAAATATTGTAAACAATTTTTATGCTAACATAATACTTGAATTATTTAAATTTAAAGGTTTTTTTCGTATGAAATTGTTAAGTACATATGCTTCAAGACAAGTCTTTTAAACATGTGTTCTGTGGCCTAGTTGGTTGTGAACCTGCCTGCGCAGGGTCAGTGGCGTAACTATATCATCTGAGGCCCATGGGAAATCGACTGGACGGGGCCCCATGGAAAACAGATACTGTAATTAATTTGTAATAAATTACTGAGACGGTTTCCAAGTTATAATGGTGCAAATGTATAACAAAATTTTGTTTAAAATGTTTGGTCAGTTCGGAACTCGCAGACTCGAGCTAGGAGTCCGTCAGGCAGGAGGCCCCGTTAGGTCGGGGCCCGTGGCATTTTACCATTCATGCCACCCTAAAGTTACGCCACTGTGCAGGTTCCCAGGTTCGAATCCTGGCTGCGATAGATATTAATGGGGTCGACCAGCGCGTGGTACTCTATTGATAAAAAGTAATCAACATATAATAAGTCAGTCTCCAGACCATCAACTATCTCCACATAAACAAACGTTAATCCGTCGCTCCGTTAACGACATGAACAACGAACACACATACAAACACGTACTTTCACATTTATAATATTGTACGGATTTGCCATACAAATATTTGTTCTCGGTTCATGGGTGTTATTTGTGAGTATGAGTGTGTGTTTATTGTTATTGACGTAAACAAAAATAATCTTGAACTTGGAAGTGCCGACAATAAACAAATGGGCTTGTTAGATTCGTGTATAGTTTCGAGATTCGTTCCGCGCGTCATCTGGTACGATGTTTCTAAAGGAGTTCTACACGCTTCGCCAATATTGCTTTTACAAATATTTTGTAAGACATTTGTAATGGGCGTAAACACTGGAAATAAGTTTTTTATGGTTTACAAGAAGTTAAGTTTGTCACGCGAAGCTAGTCCAGTATACCTGTAAATTTTATCTTATAATACTAAATACTAGATTCCGTCTGCATCACCGCCCGTGCAATAGCGTTTGGGGTATTCCAGATATCTATCCGTGAGCTGAAAGGGAATTCACAGTCCTAATTTTTCAGCAATTTTTGACCATACTGAATTTTGTTGAAAAATAGTCGTATTGAATATTAAAAAAAGTGTTCTGAAGCTTTTAGAGCCTCAATTTTATATAACCTGGAAGAAATGTAGCAGCAGCGGGTCAACCGAAAAGATGAAAATTTTGAAAGTTAACTATGAGAAAAAAAAGTTTGGGAATCTCTGTCGTAAATGATCGAGCGTATTAACTGCGGACGCGATCGGAAGTGCATGTGCGATCGCACGTGGTAATATTTTTTGGGTGCTTGCGTGCTTTGGACTAAACTAGCTATGCCCGTGACTTCGTCCGCGTTGAATTTAACAAAAAGTTCAGTCCACAGTTTTTACAATAACATATATGTATGATATAATTCTTAAATAAAGTAGTTACTCCTTATTAAGTTATCTGCCACTAAAAGTCCCGGCAAAATCTGTTCAGCCATTTCAGAGATTCGCCAGAACAAACAAACATATTAAAATTGAAAAAACTATTTTGTTAACTGTACCGTGTATATATATATTGATTTTGTTAATAAGGTTCATTAAAATATTTTAAAAAACAAGCTTGATTTATGGATCCCTATTGCAAATGAATACACAAAATTTCATTTATGTTACAAAATGACATTACCAGAAATTCTCGGAAGCGTTCATTAAATTTTTGTTACTAGGCCGATCGTACAAGGAAACAAAATAAGTAAATTTATGTATGAACTGACTGTAGAAGTAGAAACGGTGTTACTGTATTTACAGTACGGGGGTTGGTATATTAAATATTCAGATTCAGAACGGCTTGATCTTTGCAAGGTTATTCTGGAAATAAATATTTAAAGATCCTGTCGTGTATATTTGGTTATGTAACACGTTTATTTGTTGTACGTACTTAGGAGGGCACGAAAAATCGATGTTCCGCTAGTTGCATGAAGATCTAGGGTGCTTCTGTACTTTAAAAGGCACGAAAATCCGTTTTTTATCACAGAAAAAAGTCCTGGTTGGGAATCGAAATAACGACCTACGACTAAGTAGTCAGGTATTATCACCATACTAATAGGTCAAGTTAGTCCAATATAGCAAATATGGGTTAGATAGGTATTCTATCAAGACCACTTACCGTATTGATTTTTTTTTTTACTTTCTCTTAACTAGTGCTTGACCATTATCCTACCTGATGGTAAGTGCCGATGGGGTTCTAGATTCAAAAGTCAAAAATCATTTATTTTATGGAGGTATTTTCGATACAATTTTTGGAATCTACCCCCGTTTTAGGAAAGGTGTCATAATAAAGATTTGTAAAACAAACAGCGTAGTAGTTTTATAAAGTATTTGTAACTAACTTTATATATAAAATTTTGAATTCCATATCAAATACCCACAGATAGTAACATAAAATATAATGACAGCAATTGCGACATAAGTGTGTAGTACAGAATCGAGATGTAACGCCTCTCTTGGGTAGTGGCGGGGACAACGACACAGGGACTGTCCCGCGACCCAAGTGAAACCCGCAATGTTGAAACGACATTGAAAACTGTTGTTACAAGGAAGTTGTATCGAGATACAATTGCTAAGTAGCTCACAAAATAAGGATAAGAATAATTAATTAATAATAAAAATTTATATAGTATTGTAAAAGTACTTTTTATTCTATGACGCTTTTAAAATTGTTCCAAAAAGTATTTGAACCCTTGCAAAATTTTAATTACGTTTGTATTTAACATATTATCCATAAATAAATACAGTTTTTTTTAAGGGACTATCAATTAAAGGATAGAAAGAAAGAATAAAAAGTTTCCGACGTTGAATGGATGGATGTTTGTTACTCCCTCACGCAAAAACTACTGAACCGATCTTAGTAAAATTTGAAATAAAGATAGATTGTAGTCTGTAATAATAAATAACACACATTTTTCGTATTTCACACAACTCGTATAACACACATTTTTCGTATTTCACACAACCCGTATATCAGTTTCAGTGTTAGTGCCGTGTTCGATTTCCAGCAGACATGTGTCAGATGAATGTTTACTTTCGGGTTATGGATATTATGTGCGTTGTCCATGCCACCTGTGAAATAGTGAATTCTATTGCGGTGGTATGATCGTGTAAGGTTTATGCAAATATTCTAATTTAATCTATGTAAATCACGAATCGGCAACATTTTTTATACGAGGTTATTGGTGCGGGCCACATTTCAAGAAACGCTAAGTTGTTTCGTGTAAATAGGGTCTGTGTGAGCCGCACCGATACGGGGCCGCGGGTCGCCGACCCCTGATCTAAACAGTAATGACGACAAACTAGAAAAAGTTAATATGAAATAATATTCATTGTGTGTTGTCCGTCTTTAGCTTTAAACAAGTGTTTTTAATAGACAATGTCCTATTGCTTACTGAGTTATAAATGCGTTTGTCAAGCATCATTCAAAAGTCATTTCTTGAAAAAAATATGTTCTTGTTGCATGAATACATTGTTTTGTGTCCAACTGTACAATGGGCGTCGGATGAAGAATGAGAAATAATCTTACGTTTAAACATAACACCGAGACAAGACATACATACGTACGTACGTACTGGTTATATTTACATCAATTTTATGGTGCGGAAATGTTAGAAGTTCATTAAAATTAAAATTTATTTATTATACATATATATCTCTCATTTACATAACGTACCTTGAAATACCTCGTATCTAGACCTATCTGATTCTGGAAAACATTAGATCAATCGACTCAAGTCACTACACTCATGTCACCAAACTACAGTAAAACTACCCGTAGGAGAGCCCTTATACAAAAAAAACCACAAAATTTCTTATCTGTAACGTTACTGTTGTGGGATTCCCATGTCTGGAGCCAATCCTGAACGTAATAATAATAATAATAAATATTTTTGGACAACTCACACACGGCCATCTGATCACAAACTAAGCGTTAGCTTATACTATGGTGTTCAGACAACTGATAAACATACATATATACTTTTAAATACATACTTAAATAGATATTTCTATTACACACCCAGACACA
>DWJZ01000078.1:0-46881 GCA_018249125.1 Asbolis capucinus
CGTTAATAAATGAATCGATTTTGATAAAACTTAGCACAGAGATAGAATAGAATTTGAGGAAATTGATATGCTACTTATTTTGGGGGAGAAAGATTTTAAGCTGTTAAAATAGGGGATGAAAATGAGAAATAAGTCACCCGAATGTACTAGGAATGAATTTATTACAATCTCACAAAACTATTTGTAACCTCCTAAACTTATTTTTTAAACACGATAATATTGTACTCGCTCTTTGCGGCGGTCTGTCTAAACGCTTTCTCAGTTAATAAATAATGAATATAATATATTGTTAAATATTTATTGTGTAGTACAGGAGAGATAAAGAGAGATATATTTTATGTTTCCAGGTGGACAATTTGCTACGACCGTGCGCGGACCTGGGCATCCAGGCTGACTCTCTGATTGAGTGGAAATATGACGTGGAAAAACAGGTACGTGAATGGTTTATGATAATCAGATGCTCTTATATTATAGACTCTCACCAACCTTAACGTGCTTTAACATCGAAGACTTCGTTGCCACTTACCATCAGGTAGGATCATAGCCAAGCGCTAACTTAAAATAAAACAAGATTTGTTAAAATATTTAAAAACACAAGCTTCAATTATAGATCCATTATACAATGAAATACGCAAAATTTGACAACTGCATTCTCTCTGAGGTGCACAAATAAAAGTAAGATAGACAGACAGACAAGAGACACCCGTACGAGAGATGAGACAATGGATTTAACTCATTATGTTCATGTCAAAAATATATCTAAAACTCAAGGTCAGCTTCTCGTCTTCTAGTCATCTGAATAAACAAACTGAAACTTGTTAACACGTTCACTGCGGCTTGTGGTCGAATAGGCCTCATAGAAGACTAAGCGGCGCGCAAACGAATTGTCGAATTAGTCGTCTTAAATATATGACGTATGACAAACACAAATATAGTTCTCTGTATGTCTACTTGTTATAAAAAAATATTATTTCATATGGTGCGGGTTGAGGCCGCTCTAGATCTCTAACGATGGCGCGCGCGGATGGCGTGAGACTAGTTCGGTTGACTTTAATGCGGCTGGAGCACGTGTTATTAGCACTATAGCACCTATGTTGAGTGTTGTATTTATTGTGACAAATTAAAATGACTTTTGTACGTATAGTAAGGGTCAGTTTTTAATACCTAGAATAAGAAGTTTTGAAAGAAGAATAAAAGAAGAAGAACTGCTACCGCTTAGAATCGTAACATTGTCCTAAAGGGTCGGACAAGGAAAGTGTGCTGTCTCGTCAACAAAATTAGGGCTTTCAGTGACCAGCCTGCGATTAAAGTTACGAAAATATCTGGCTAGTTGTACAACGTGTGAAAATAGCCATATTCTTCATTTATGAAATGATGCAATTCATTGTCCCTAATGCTGCCCTAATTTGGTGCATTTTTACATCAATAATATTTAAAAAAAACTAATTAATTAATTTAAAATCAAGAGTAAAGCCCGAGGTTGGTTAAATTAAAGCCATATGAGTAATATTAGCCAAAACTAAATGTCGTATCACGTTTCTAGCCAAGTTACAACACATTTAACAAGATGTGAGGCTGATTTAACCTTTACCGGATCAACTGAAAGTATTATAGAATTGGCTCCGCGACTAACGTGTTAAATAAAACATTAGTAGCAAGATAATTGCGTGACACACCGGCACAGAGTAAACATACGTCCACAGACTAACTAGTTTTGTTCTCGTTTATGTAAAATATAAAGAATGTCTTTCTTCCAAGCTGCCAGTGTGGACAGTGTCATTATTATGATAATTGTGTTTGTCGACGCTTTTCGAATGAAGTATGACGTCTTTCGTGGAGTGTTGTAACAAGTTTTCTTGGCGCCGTTATTTTAATTCATGAAATAAAGTAAATTTTACGCAAAACGGTTACGGTTTTTCGAAGTTTCAGCAAATAAATCGCCAATTTTTTTATGTACATATTATGTATTGAATTAACAATAAAAGAAATTACTTATCTGTATATTATCGCTTTATATTGGGGAGTAAACTAAACTTAAGACAGAATAGAGTTCAAAATATTGTTATATATATTTTTTCTATCTATCTGCACCCTCGTGCACGATAATCTCAGAAACAGCTGATAGAGAGCGTTATTAACACATTGCCTGCGAGGAAAGAAGGAAGACACCGCATACGAGGAAGAGAAAGAGACTAGGGCAGCAGAATGTTTATGTAGCAACCGGAATCAATAGCGAGATCTATTTACCGTTTGTTACAGATAGACCACGTGGTGCTCGGGCGCGGGCCGCCGGGCGGCGCGTGGCACACGTTCCCGCCGGGGGTGCGCACGCTGTCCCCCGCGGCCTGGCTAGCGCTGCCGCCGCACGCCAGCGCTGGGCCCACGCCCACGGCGCGGCTGCCCGCGAGCGCTGTCGCCGCGTACTGCCGGCGTTACGTCCAAGCTTGTAGACTGCAGGTGAGTTATACTATATTTAATAAAAAAAAATCTATTCTTGTAAGATTTTATCGGCTTTCATTTCAACGGGCTTCCTATATATAATTGTGTTCGTTTGCTTTTTTCATATGTTTTTATTATTGACAAGTCAATAAATTACCTTAAATTAAATATTCTTGTCTTGTAATAATGCAGTTGTGTCAGCTTGAAAACTACAATTACTGAGAAGCATGTATCCTTACAATTAAATGAATTGCAAAGGTATTTGTCACCGAGTTGTATTTGAACACAGTTCACGCCCTCTTATACTGTTTCTGTGGTGTGTGCGCCCACCGAGGCACACATGTCCGATGTCCGTTTATTGACTGTTGTGTTGTGTGTGTGCGCCAGAGGTACTTCCGGAGCGGCGTGATAGTGAGCAGCGTGACGTGCGCGGCCCGCAGCCCCCGCGCGCCGCCCTGCGACCCCGCCTGCCCCCGCGCCGCCAACTACTGCGTCTCGGGGTAACGACACTGTCACTTATTCTTTAATAGTTTTTGTCCTCAGCTTGCTTATTTTAACATAAAAAAGTAGTTATTGTGATGTAACTGTAGTAGTTAGACATGGTATCGCGAACTTATTTGTAGATGTTGATGTCCTCTTTAAAACCGTAGTACATCACTTTACTGTATTTTCAATGAACTTTTTGCACTTTGGGTTACATTATTGAAAATTTTTATACAGACCCCTAATGTTTTTGAAAATATATTATAACCTACCTTCATCTAGAACAATGTATCTAATGGTAACAGAATTTTTGAAAGTGGCCCATTACTTTTGGAGCCTATTCTCTCATTCATTCGTTCTTTTATTTATTCATTTATTCGTTCGTTCATTTATGGTTTCATCAATTCTTTCAATAATTTGTTCGTTTGTTTATTGTATAATTGATTATTTAATGAATTGTTTGTTTGTTTGCATGTGTGCAGGTACGACGAGTGCGAGGGGCGCGGGTTCCGGTACATGTGCCGGCGGGTGGTGGTCGCGTGCGGCGGCGGCGACCGGCCCAACCTGCTGCCGCGCGGACACTCGCGGCACGCGCTGCACTCGCTGGACCGCGTCGAGCGCCGCGTGCGCCTGCTGGACCTGCGGGACCGCGGTGAGTACACACACACACTGCTCTCACACGCAACACACACACACTCACTCTTGTTATACAAGTTATATAAGTGCGGCTGTACGGGAAAACATGAAAGACCGATATCTACTTAAACTTCTTTTATTTCCATTCGAATGTTACAAGATTTTGAAAATAAAATCTATGGCAATTACTTTAACTGCTCTTCGTTCTAATTATATCACTGTATATGAATTGTCCATCGTTCCCACGGTAAGAACTGCTGACACCGAGTTTTATCGTTCTCACGGCGACGGTGAACACGACGATGCCGACTCGGCGGTTCCTTCGCCAATTTAGGGCCCAATCACGTTACATAGACCTGTTACACACTATTATTTCACACACACAATAACACAAATACTCTTGTTACACACAAAATAGTTTGTACACACAACAATACAGACCAATACCTGCCGACAAACCTGGCCTACAGTAAGGTAGAACGTAAAATATTTTTATTGTACATCGTTTTGTTAAATAAATAAGAATAAAAAAACACCAAGAGAGAGAAAGACAAACAGAGAGAAAATTCTCACACACACACACACACATACGTATGTCATTTTTTAGTTGAATCTTTTGCGTGGTTTAATTTTCGAAAAACGTTTGGAAAAAATGTATATTAATACAATAAATAAATTTTGAATTCTGTATGATCCCCAGCTGACCCGCCCTCGGTGCTGGTGGTGGGGTCTGGTGTGAGTGCGGCGGACGCGGTGCGGCTGGCTCGTGCCGCTGGACTCCGCGTGCTGCATGTCCACCGCGCGCCGGCGGACGCACTGGCCAGGCTGGCCCCGCAGGCCTACCCTGATTACTGTCAAGTGAGTATTTTAAGGCTACTAACAGGAGGCTTCGACTTGCCTCATTGCCACTGGAACAGCGTGGTGTATGCTCTGGGTTTCCTCAGTGTCATGATAAAGATCCGTACTCAGTAAGGTGTCATAATTAGAAAAAGCCAATTGTGATTTTTAGATATAAAATGGTCACTTTTAAAGACTTTACAGTTTTTTTACACGTATAAGAAAGGCGGGAGGGAAATATATAAAATAAATATTATTATTATAAAATGAAAAGAAAACTGTTTATTTTGTCTAAGGAACCAAAAGTTCACTTAACGAAAGTCAAAATTCTCTAATACAAAGTCCCTACATTAACTATACAATTATATTAACTAAATTTAAAATATATGAAGAAATATGTAAAAGAATTTAAAGGATTTTTTTATTAAAATCTAGGTTCGGTAAATAATATATATTTTATAAATAGTATAAACTTGTTCTCTAGTGTACGCCGGAAAGAAAAAAAACCGGCGGATAACTTCCGATGCTTTTTTTAATAACAAAATTTAAATCTATTGAATATTATATTACTTACTTAATAACCTTATCTAAATATATATAAAACTCACAGGTGACTGACTGACTGACATAATGATCTATCAACGCACAGCCCAAACCACTGGAGGGATCGGGATGTAATTTGGCATGCAGGTAGATGTTATGACGTAGGCATCCGCTAAGAAAGGATTTTGATAAATTCTGCCCCCAAGGGGATAAAATAGGGGTGAAAGTTTGTATGAAACTTTGTCAATATTAAACCGATCGGGCTGAGACTTTGCAAGCATATAGCTACTATGACGTAGGCATCTTCTAAGAAAGGATTTTGATAAATTCCAACCCATAATTAATAATAATATGTAGTTCTTAACGCGAGCGAAGCTAGTTTTGATATATAACGGTTGTACCACAATACATAGTAACAATAACTTCACGGCACCTTACGTGGCGGAAGACAATTATAGCAGTAATAAATAACAATGATAATAAATATCTTTGTACAACTCACACACGGCCATCTGACCCCAAACTAAGTTTTAGCTTGTAATATGGCGATCAGACAACTGATAAACATACATATATATTTTATATACATACTTATGTAGATATTTCACCCAGGCACACAGAACAAACATTCCTGCTCATCACAGAAAAGTTTGACCTGGGTGGGATTCGAACCCACAACCTTCGGTGTAGCAGTCAGGTTCACTTACCACTAGACAAACCGGCCCGTCAGCAATGTATGAAAATTGCGTGACGTAACTTGCACGTATAAATATGCCGGTAAAATACCGGCATAAATATTCGACGGTTAACTTGACACTCCATCTATCAGTACTGGGGCAGCGTGGTACTTAATGGGTAGAGTAGTCATTAATGTGATATCTATGTACAAAATAATAGTGACTAATAGGTTTTGGCAATTATTGAAGTAATATTTCTAAATAAAAAATTTGTTACTGAAAATACCTCAACTAAGAAGTCAAGAACTGAATGAACTGATGAACTCTCTCCAATTGTTGATGCATAGATAATGTCAATGCATTAAATGTACTCAAATTGTAATTATTTAATAAAATATGAAAAATATTTTCTTTTTCCCAACAGGTATACAAAATGATGCTTGACGGTCCTTCCGGAAACCATGAGAACTACACACCGTACCCAGAACACATGATAGTGGACATCACACCGCTGTCTGGAGGGAAAGAGATGAACCAGGACGAGGAAGACATGTTCCAAATGAAACGAGTCAAGCTCCTCAACCTGGTCACCAATGACACCGTGGAAGTCACCGTCTCTCTCATCGCAGTACTCATCGGGTCAAAACCAGATCTGTTTTTCCTACAAACCAATTTCAGCCTTAACAATATTGATATAAAAAACTGTATCAAATGTGACGAAGAGAAGATTGAAGAGAACCAAAGACAATGCTTCTTGAGGAACCACTGGCATTATATTAAATCAGTGTTGGGACAGAGTATTCAGAGTTGTAAGTCGAGGTATTTGAACTATACGGAGATCAATGGGAACACTAATACGAAGTGCTTCGTACCAGACTGCAACAAACAGAGTGATATTGACAAGAAGATAGAGAATACCCTGGCTGAGTGTAAATGTGATATGGAAGAGGTGAAGAGTGTGTGTCAGTGTCAACCAACAAACCCATACTCCAGTGGAATTGGTTTCGGAGTGGATCCGAAGAAGCCAGTGGACGGACGGTCAAACCCGTTAGCAATAGATAGGAGCACGCATGAATTGTTAAACGCTCCGAAGGGGATGTATGCCCTGGGTCCGCTGACTGCGGACAACTTTGTCAGGTTCATCCCCGGCGGAGCACTAGCTATAGTGGCACATATTCACAAGGATAACAAGACGACTGCACAGTGACTTGACAATACCCATTCATGTTCCAATTTTTTTACAATAAATTATTTTTTATACCCCATTCTGTTGTTTTATTACCTTTTTCATGTAAATAGGAGTTAAAGGTGACAAATGGGAACAATAAAACGTGTTTATCATTGTCACACTACTTAATTCATAACTCTTTATTGCATGAATTATGGTACTTAATATATACATATATTTGCAGTCGTCATTCCATCTAAATAAATATTATCAATACTATAAAAAAGATTTGTATACTTGTAATGAATATGAACTTAACTACCGAATTAGGCAGCTGTGCGCCTCTAAACGCGGTCGGCTCCGTAAGCGGTTTATAAATATACGTCCACCCGTGCACAGCTGGAACAGGACGCTAGTTTAGAAACAATAAAAAACTAAGTGTTCAATTTTTTTGTGGATATCAGAAGACAAGTATGAATATTGAAACCACTTTATTTCTTCTCTCTTAGCCAATCAATGTTGTAATCAGATTCTTTATATACATAGGAGACTATCGTAGGTATTACAAGTGGTGGTCTGGTGGCTCCGCTCACTCTTGAAAATTAAATGTCAAAAACTCAAATTCAATTCTCACAGGAATTGTCTAACCCATATGTTAATATCACATAGGGATGTTCTATTGTATTATTAAGGTAATTATATAAAAATGACAGCCTTTTATACATTCACTTTATTTTTTAATTATACATAATCACGGACTATTTTAGGTTATTAGTGACATCTAAAATCATATACAAATGCAAAGACATTATTTCATTGCATAAATATAATTATCTACATACTGTATAGTCTGTTTTTGTCATATTGATAAAACTTGTATGCAAACACCAACTCCTTAATTGATAACATAAAAAAATATCTTGGGAAAACACACATGGACAACTTATCCCAAACTTAGCATTAGCTGGTCCTATGGTGATAAGAAAACTAATAAACATACATATAAATTGTAAATGCTTGCTTACTTATATTTTTATTACAGTGAGACAAAACAATCATATTCATGTAACTTCATTATGTAACACAAGTAAACATGAGAAAAACAGACTACAGGAAAACAGACTCACAAGAATCCAGTTTAGCCATCAACAGCCCTTAAAACATTTATTGGTAAATTAATTAACACTATATGATACCGCAATAAGTGTAAACTAAATTTAATCTATTGTTCAATAGTAATGGAAACCTTTCATCTTAATGATATTAAAATCTATGTGTATGTTTTTTACATAAACATCATTATAATTATTGAATATATTTTTACATTAATTTATAACATTCATAATATTCAATACAAATAATCTATGGTGATGGCATATGCACTTATGTTTAATAAAACTAAATTATTACAAAAGTACATCCAATTATCAATCTAAATTATTAAAAAACTATTCTACAATATACCTTTACAACAAGAATACATAATGAGTTTATAAAAAACAATATTTTTCTCAGTTTTCAACTTAAAAAGTATCACAGACTAACAGATTACAAGTGTCAAAGGTTAAATTATATCAAACAATGAGCTGATAACAGGCCATATTAAATGGACCTAATAAGAATAGGTACTGTGAATAGCTCTGTAGTGTGGTTGGTGACCCTGCCTACAAGGTCAGGGATCACAGATTCACAACTGGGTCAGACATTTATCTTAGAGATAAATATTTGATCATGTCATAGCTGTTCTTTACTTTGGCTATGCCATATAGGGAATCTGAATGGAGTTGGAGAGTATACTTCTTTATCATTCAACATATCTTTGATGAGATAGGAGAAACATACAAATGCTTATAGTACTAAAGTCTTAAGCTACACTTAATATTTATAAGATGTATTGTTCAGTTCATAGTAACTCCTGGTAAAGTTGGTGCGAAGACATTGAATGTCATCTGTTAATGAAACAGGTGACCGGTTGATTGTACCTAGTTATGGTTTCCTGCAGCTCCTGTATCAACACTTTTGGCAACTCCAACTGTAACGCCAGATGAGGATATTCTATATGTTCTGCCAATTGTATGAGACAGGTTTTTCTCAATGATCGAACACCTATAGTGATATTCCAGTTGGTTCTAAACCTCTTATTGGCTATTTCTTTAGGTGGCCTGAATATTCTTCTGTTCTCGATCACATAGTTTTCCTTCGTAGTGGCGTCGGTGAATTCCCACGGGTGAGTGACAAAGGAATTCACGTCGAAAGATGTGCGTGGACTTAACCGAACATAGAACATTCTCCAGCCCTGGAAGTTTCGCCACCAGATATCTACTCCTCGACCAGTTTTATTAGTAAAACGAAGGTACACACGTTGGGTAGACTCCAAAGATCTGACCAACATTTTTTCTCCTTTTTCGTTTGTTTCGTATATGAGATTATCGCCTTCGTTACCTGGCATTATGAGTATTAATTATAAAAACCAAATGACGTCGTACATATTTCTCCTAAGTCAGACATGTTGCTCAAATCAACTTTAATTTAGGAATTCGCACAACAGTGAACCATATATAATCTGTATGATAAACACGCAGGCAATGTTGTTTCAAAATTTTCCGCCAAGATGTCAAATTTGTTGAGATTGTCAATGCTCAGTCATTTCCGCCCACTTTGTGTACACAATGGCTGTTTGTGTAGCAGTTATTGGAAAAGACGTAAGTTATTAGCGCTTTTTACAACTAGATCATTTCATTACCATCAGCAACAACACAATAATACATTAGTTAACAATTATGCACGAATATACTCAAATAATTTTTGCTCACTACAATGAATATCACAACACGTCATTGATTTATTTCAGTTGACAATACTCCAAAGACAATATTTATTTTCCACTCTATACTTGAATTGTTTTGACTTACGGCTTCGATATTATAACATACAGCCAATGGTACAAATAGGTAATTAATGAATCCTACCGGTATCTATATAGAAAGAAACAAGAAAATGTATATTTGGTCATGTTTTACTTCGGTATAAGTAGGTTAGCAGTATTCATTATGGTGAAAATGTTTACAAAACATTAAAGGAGTCAGTAGACGGTATTTACTGTAAATACCTTTAATTTATCATCTAATTGGAATTTTCAGAACGCCCCGCTGTACATTGGTGGTATTGGAAATGATACAAGCACCGAGAATGAGCTAGCAAGACAGTGGTTAGTTCACACTGCATTAGATGCATTGGAAGAACGACTGGCTGCCACCAACACAAATACCACAAATTCCAGCTCGAATACTGCTCGAACAGATTTACGAGATTTGTATTTGGGATTATTGTATTCTACAGATACACATAGAATGTAAGTTACACAGTGTTTTTTTTAAATATTTCATTTATTGCATACAATTTTAAGCGTATTTAAACAGAACATGTATTTTATTTATTGCTACTAGATAACTAAGATGTTGTATTTCGTTGCAGCTATGGATATGTAACTAATACACGTATAAAGCTAGTGCTAGTAACGAGCAGCACTTCGCCGAGTGGAAGTAACATCCGTGACGCAGAGGTCCGTGCAGCACTCCGACGGTTGCATGCGTTGTATGCAGATGCTATCTGCAATCCTTTTCATCTTCCTGGAGATCAAATTACTTCGCCGTGAGTTATATCAAATACTAAGTTCCGCCCGCGGCTTTGCTCGCGTCATGTTTAAAAGTAAATTCCGGTCCGTTCCTATAAATATTCCTATATACCAAAATGTGCATTGTAAAATAGTATTCGATTTAATTAAATCAATTCATCATGGTCATAGTGGCTTCCACATAAAAGGTGTTTGCTGTGGCGGACTTTTATTTACTCGACACAAACAATCTTACGGTACATCATCTTTGTATAACTCCAATGGTTTAGGCAGCGTACGCCAAGGTAGCTCTGAGGGCACATTTTTTTCAGACTTAAGTTACGTGTATTCTTATATTAAAAACAATAATTACACAAAATCCTTACAAATGTGTTATTCTGATATATAACGGTTAATGTAGAGTTTCATCCAAATCCGTCAAGTCGTTTTTCGTGATACTTACAAACTTTCGCGTTTATAATATTAGCAGGATATTGTTGTTCCATTATAACTCTTAAATTTGTAATTTACACTGTACATTGTCACTGTACATAACTATTTCATCCAGGATGTATTAATATTGTATAAATATAAAAAATAATCTTAATCTTTTGTTAAATTACTTTTCATTTATTTTCCAGAAAATTTGACAAGCAAGTTAAAAGCCTGATGATAAACAATGTCTAAATATCAGCGAATGAAACAATTTGTTGTGGCGACGTTCGCGACGCTGCTGCTATGGCGGTAGCGTGTTTATAGTTTGATAATTTACGTTATGTTACAATCATAATGTTCATAGATACTTTTAAGTGATGATTTGTTTATTTGTGTATTTATTTACTCATTAAAAGACTTATCCTAATTGTAACTTTTATTTCCCGCGAGTAGCTTAGTCCTTACTTCGCTTTAGCAGAAGTAATTGACATTGAATTAGCATGCCGTTTTATTTCTAGGCCGATTGTAATAAACTATATAATATATAATAATAAAAATAATCACTTCAAACATAGCACAATACATTTGCTGAAAGGCACAGAAAAAGGAATAAATAGAGAAAACTAAACAGTGATCACTTACAGATTTGCTGTATCTACTAATCTTGGTGCAAATTCGATCTGGATTTTTTCCGTACTATGCACTTTTTCCATATTTGCACATAGACGTCGGTGGTCACTTACCATCAGGTGAGCCGTCTGCTCGTCTGTCTGCTCATAATAAAAACAAATTAAAAATCATTGCATTTATATCCTGTCCTTTGCCAAGTAGTTAAAAACACTGTCTGTGGTTATATTATGACATCTGTAGCGTGACACATAGCTGATTTAAGGATTTGTCAAAATATAACCTTTACTTTCTTTCACGTTTGACGTTTAAGTTTAGCGGTTCTCCGGTTCAGCGCTGAGCAATTTTCTAGGAGAAGTTGTTTATCTCGACCGGAAAATAGCATCAATATGGTAAAAGACCTTTAATTTGCTACTTAACATAGTACATTTTAGCATTGTTACGTTAAAACTGAATTTCTTAAATTTATAGGTTACATTTCCATGTGCGTCATCTGTTGCCTTATAATAATTATGTATTATTGCTACATTCGCTATATATATTAATTCTCAAAAACGAAAAATATAAGTTTCGGTGTTTGAATTCTATTATTCATAACTCCATGAGTTCACTTTAACTGGTTTCCCGCCTCAACAGTCAACAGTCCAAAAAATACTTAACATCATACATTTCATGTACTTGTATATTATTTTAGGCTGTAAAAATTGTTCATAAAAGTTGCCCATTACTGTTCCATGATCCTTTATTCCTCTTACTAGTGATACGACCCTGGAAACAAATATAATATCAATACAATATTATTTTAAATTAAACCCTAAGTAAGCTTATAAACATTATTATTCATATTGTAATACACATGATTGCAGGCAGCGGCCGTCGTAGCAGGCAAGGACATCGAGAAGCCCCAGGCGGAGATCTCCCCCATCCATCGTATCCGCATCACACTCACCTCCCGCAATGTCCGGTCGCTGGAGAAGGTGTGCGCTGACCTTATCAATGGCGCCAAGAAACAGAAACTGCGTGTAAAGGTATGATATTTGCAACTTCCTATATGGCAAAATAACTCGAGGTATATGCTTTAATCACTATCAGAGCACAGTTATAACCCAGCAGTGAACATGCCTTGGAGCTACTTTAAAAGCTTTAAAACCACACCTACATAGTTGTTTCATATAAAAATATATTTTTTTAATTAATTCATTGATGACAACCAATGACAAATACATAATTTACCATTTAAGAGATAGATGTTGCCATTTTCTTACATGCATATTAAATTTAAGTTAAATTATTAAAAAAGACATTAAACTATTTCCTTTCTAGTGACATAGAAGCACAAATTGGGGACCATTTTTAAGGAATTTTATGTATGAAACTGTGTCTATATTGTTTATTAGTGTTCGAAGGGACTCAATGAACAACAATAAACTTATTATTTACCTGTATCATATAATAAAATTTCATACAACAAAACAAACAAATATATTGTTCATGCCAGAACAATACTTTTAATATGAAAAATGATCAATATGCATCTTCATTCTTCTACAAAGGATTTCCTTTGACCAGGCCGGCACAAACAACACAATATTGTATCACTAACACAAATGACCCAATAAGAAATGGATCACACAACACACATATTTGGTCAAGTCAGGGATAAATATATTTTTCATTGATCCATCTGTCTTGTTTATTATGCATTGCACCTTTAAAATTACATTTTTTCATATATGAAATTATGTATATATTACAAGAGTGCTAGATAAATACTTTTCAAAGTGCAGTATATGTGTGTTATACCGTATGCTGCTCATGGGAAAGTTACAGTTGATTTTTAATTTATGAAAGTTTTTTAATTTATGCAGCAATTTTTAATGGAATTAAAGACAGTAAAGTAGACAATTCAATAAGGAAGTCAAATAAACACTTGACATAAACCATTAATATTTGCTAAAACTAGGTAAATTGTTATATGTTATGACAAATTTATTAGCTTTATGGAAATAGAGCTCATATTACACATGGTTCTGTAATATAGCACACCCTGTTCCCCTCATCTTATTTTTTTTATATACTAATATTTGGCTAGCTATTATAATCTGGGAGCTTTAAAATACTCTTTCTCTTGGCCGACTGCATAGTTGATACATCCTGTGATATAATAACCTGTGATATACAGTGAAACCTCAGTAACAACTTAACTGAAAAAGTTCCCGCCTTGAATGATCTCCAATTCTTTAAATTCCAGGGACCAGTGCGCATGCCAACCAAGATCCTCCGCATCACCACCAGGAAGACGCCTTGTGGTGAAGGTTCCAAGACCTGGGACAGGTTCCAGATGCGGATCCACAAGAGAGTTATTGACCTGCACTCCCCCTCTGAGATTGTGAAGCAGATCACCTCCATCAACATAGAGCCTGGTGTGGAGGTGGAAGTCACCATCGCCGACGCGTAGGCATAACTGCCAATAAAATATTTTTAAATTGATTTGGTTTTTACTCAGAGCAACCATGTTCAACTAACATTTTCTGGGCATTCTTCTTAAGGAATCTTAGAGTCTACTTCACCACGCTGCACATGTGTGTTTATTTTAAATAATGAAAATATTTTGGGGCTGTGCAGTCTAGGGTGGGGCATTTAAGTACTTTAGACTCCAGTTCTATGTGGTGGCTACTACTTCACTATTTGACTGCATTGTAGATTTTTAGAAGTTTATTAATAGAAATTATCTGTAGTTCGTTTTTCTAAATCATGCTAAAGGATACTGGTAGTAGCACTACAACAATTATATAAATGAATAGAGGACTGGTAGCTCCTGTATTTGTCTTCTACAATACATCTTCCCAGCTGACATCACCGTACTATAATAGCCAGAAACTATTTACATTTCAGGATGTAGGGGGCATTAATTTGAGTTTAACTCCTAGTGGTTTGTCTTCTACCATCAACGACAGCGTAGTGTATTATTTAAAAAATCTGTCGCATAGGTAATAGCCGGAGGAACGTTAAAATAATGCACCTTACAACAACTCGTATCTGAAATAAATATCTTGGGACAACTCACACACGGCCATCTGACACCAAACTAAGCGTTAGCTTGTACTAAGGTGATCAGATAACTGATAAACATATATGTATATATACTTTTTAAATAGATATTTCTATTACACACATTCCTGCTCATCACAGAAAAGTTTGAGCTGGGTGGGAATCGAACCCACGACCTCGGGTGTAGTAGTCAGGTTCACTTACCACAAGACCAACTGGCCTGTCAAATAACTCCAATCACATTGGTCGGTACGTCCCGTAGAGTATCAGGGCCGTTGGTCTAATGTTTAGCAAGATCAAGTTTATTATCCCTATTTATTCGCTATTAAATATAAAAAATAAGTGCTAAGGAAATACAACCTACGAAATACATAATATTATTTTTTGTATTTCAATCTCGAAGCAATGCTTATCGCCTCTGCTAACAGTCTAGAAAATCCTATTTAAACAGAAGATTGTGAAGTTTGTTTGCCATAATCGAATGTTAATTAAGCAGACAAAGAAATAAAGTTACATAAGGCGTAGTGTAGGAGAGATGAATCATTTCCATGCGTCAGTGGTAAACAAATGTGTCGTGTCCATATTGAACTGATCGACTCATTCGCTTAGTTCATTTTATAGCCTGTATTTACCTACCATATTAAAAATATAGGGTTCGGACGCGGCTTTGCCCGCGTTGGGTATTATTAACAAGTGACCTTTGTATCTAAACCCTTTGGTAAAATTTGGTAAGGATGAATGGATTTTTGTCATTTCTTAGCGCAAAAACTACTGATCGTATTATAATGACATTTGGTACAGGGATATATTATAGTCAGAATCAATCCATAGATACTTTTTGTCAACTAATCACACGTGGAAAACCACTCTAGTCCTTTATATAACCTGTTAGACCCCGTAGCTAAGTCAAAATCTTTGTAGTAAAACAAGACCAATTAACCATAAATAAGACACCGCGTGTGTTCCGCCGAATCATATCACGATACATTATTTTGACGCAACTCTTTCCTCTGCCCTTTGGCAGAATTTTACAAGCTTTTATTTAACTTGCACTCTGTTAGTTTATTAGTTTGTTACGGATGAAATCTTGCAAGCTTAATTAGACCCACTTCTTACACTGCGGAGCTGAAATTTTGCATACTGCTTCAGTTCCGATGACAATGCATTTTTATGATAAGTATGATCTGCTGCTATGCTCAGGATTGGCTGCTGGCAATGGAATTCCTTAACGGTTAACAATACCGTTATGAAATTTTATGTTTCTCTGTATTAGTTCTGTAATGAAAGCTTGTGTTTTTAAATATTTTTAATAAAGCTTGTTTTACTCTTTTCAAGATTCCATGATATAGCGTATCGTAAATGTCTGTGAAGAGAAATCATTTCACAATTAAAATTACGATACAATCGAACCGTAGAGGTTTTTAATGAGTGCAGCTGACATGCATCAAACTTCAACATTTAGCGTGTGACGTATTAAAATTTCAACTTTAGAGCTCACTCAAAGCCTCATTATTTCAAACCAGCGCCAAAACATATTTAAAAAATATACGACTCTTGATCCCATGCGAATACTCAAACCGTGTCTAATGATGCCTGGTAGACAGAATTTCGATCGGTATATAGTAATATCGTCATCTAGCGCAATTAATTGCTTACTGACAAGTATACATTACATATTACTAACAAGTATACATTACATATTACTAACAACTATACATAACCTTTTTAATATCGTCCAAATTTTTTTTTAATTAAACGATATATTTTCCGATTATTGAACGATATATGGTTACTTAATTAATTAGTTCTTTGTCGCTATAAGTCATCATAATTAATTTAACTGCTACATGAAGTTAAACCCTTTTTTATGAGATCCTACAACGCATTCATGCAGTTTTAACTACGACTTTGAAAAGCATTCGTAGCCCGGCGTCTTGTTATATTTTACGCGATCGAAAAAGTTAAGCAACAACTAGCGCGGTCGGTAGGAGGATGGGTGTGCGCTAGTGGAAGTAGTACAATTTCTTTAGCGCTTCCGTGCTTCAGACGGCTCGTAAATCCATCAGCCTCGCTATTATCGTAAGATGGCAATCCTTAAGGACAATTGATGGCATAAAGTATTCCTACATGGTTAGCAACTAAACCCTCCACCAATAGGCAGTGAAGTAGCGTGTTGGAGTGTGCTCTAGGCAGCCTCATTATGAGGAGAATCTGGTGCTCGTTATCGGCCATCAATGGGTTGAATCCAGCCACTAATTTTGTTTCGAGTTCGCTGCACAGGTTGCACGATGCAAAATATACTCGTTGTCATATATGTATGTCCAATAACCGCAAATACGCCCCGTTTGTTTCCACACTACCGCCCCCATAAAACCAACCCATTTCCGAAGAGAATATAGTAAACATATACTAGCTATTGATTTTAATTAGGACTAGCTGTGCCCACGACTTCATCTGTGTGGGATTTTAAAAGAAGAACAGAACAGTGGTAAATAAAAGTAGCCTTTTTACTTCTTATTACATCAGCTACCTGCCAGTCCCGTCAAAATCGATCTAGCACTTCCAGAGATATTTTCGAATATGTACTATAGAAACATATGCATTTAGTAAAAACCGGTTATATTGAATACGAGATTAATCGTCATTGCAACCCCTAAAGGGCTCACAGTCCCATTGCACAAGGTGAGGGGCACAGGTCATCCGCCACGCTCCCCAACTGCGGTTTGATAGACCTCAAACCTTCGTGAACTTTGTAGGGTGCTTTCAAGAATACAGATTTCTGAACATGTTTTCCTTTATTGGTACATCTTCTATGTGTAGGATTCGATTTCATAACCTTTCATTCTAGGGACTAACAAGTAGACCAATTGGCTATCACATTTTTTTTTCAACTACGTCGTATCCATAAACAAGAACAAACAGGCATCTGCTATATAAATAACAGGCTCGGCCATAAATTCTACTCGAGACCCTCGCTCCGCAGAGACAACCAGATTACAAAGAACACACAATAATATGATATTAAGATACAATATAATATGATATTGACTTCAATGAACAGAATGAACGTTGAAGAAAACGTAATTAAACTTTGCGATATTTTTTTTTAATTATTTATAAACGATATACAACTTGAAGACGGACCTTGCAAACCTCACAGGATTTATATATGTCCGACGGGTCGTTCTAATCATTCATATTACAGTTATATATATATGTATAATAGGCTCTTAACTTATATGTTTTGCTATCAATATACAAATGTTGTAACTTATTAGGAAGGTCGTTAAATATCTTCGTTTTTGACACATTACATTTCAATCAGGTAGCAACTTGGGTCATTATCGTATTGGAATTTCAGTAGGGTTGGAGCTTCGTTTCTCAAAGCTCTAATATCCGGGTTGCAAGCTAAAAGCCCATAATTAGTATTTCACAGCAAACTTTCCAGAATGATGTCCGGAAATTTGAACTGATAAGAACTGGGTAGAACTTTGTGTTTTCGGTTGTGTTTCAGGAATATTGATGACTTCATCGCCACTTACCATCAGGTGGGATCGTAGTCAAGTGCTAACTTATCTAAGGTAGAAAAGCCATGTCGCAGGCCTTCAGGTAGCATATTACCCATCAATGCATATTGAAGCAGCGTGGTGGAGTATGTTCTAGGCTTTCTCAGTATGAGCAGATACCCATACTTAATAGTGAGCCATTAATGAGTTGGAGAAATAGATGGACCTTCTACTACCTACTTCGCAACTCCGGCCAAATGCTAATTGGTAAACTATACACAGCTCTGAGAACTTTGTGGGGAATTTTCATTGCACATTTTCTCACTATGTTTTTCAACACCGAACCAAGTAATAGTGAACTTCTGATACGTTCATAACTTTTGAAAGTTGAAGTATCGCTCAGCCTTTCAACCCAGGACCTCCCATTTGAGATCAAAGTTCAAACCATTACGATGTCACTGCTCTCTGCTTCATAGTGTATCATTGATGGTTTGAAGCCCTATAAATACTTATCAGGGCAAAACAGTGGAAAATTAGAATCTTACATTTTGTTTTGGGTATCTCCTCTACTTGTAAAGAGAGGATTTTTTTGACGAAATCTTGAGAGTTAGAGTTGCCGGTAAGATTAGAACTCAAGCCTTTCCGTTTGGGATACCGCCGTGACTGTTAACCATTTCGACCATATCATAACCGCTGCCTGTACAAGAAAAATATTTGGGAGAAAATTCTACAGCAACTTAGTAAGGAAAATAACAGGATTTTTTTTATTTTTATCATTCTGTTTGTGTTTTTATATACGCTATCTTAGAAATAGCGAATTTAATTTGACAAGTGTTTGGTGTTTCATAAATATCGATTCACAAATAAAAGATATGTAAATTTAAAGAACCCATTCTTAGCTATAGAAATGCGAATCGGCAGTTACTCGTTTCCGTAATATAAAGAGCATTAAATAGAGTCTACTTTTGTATAACAAGTTAGGGAAACGGAAAAAGTTACATTCGCTCAAATATAAGCTATTTGGAAATTGAATTCTGGCTATCAATCATATGGCATTGAATCACATCGCTTGCCGACGCCTGTTGCCAATGAGCATACGATCAATTATAACTTGGCGTTTGTGCCGCTATACGACGATTGTGATTTATTATCATACACACAAAGACACACACACAAACATATACCGAATACGTGCACAAAGTTTGTCGAGACAAGATACTATCATGTGGTTATGCTGAGGTCAGAATATTTCGGTGGCTTGTGCCGGTCGTCACCAATAAAATTACATTTAATCGATCATTAAATTAATGAAACGTTAAACAACAGCGGGCAGACCAAGGATATTCAATAGCTGTTTTTATCGTCATATGACAGTCGTTGATATACAAAAAAACAGACGAACGGACATGGCGAAACTTCCGGAGAGACGTGGGTTCCGCAGAATTTCCTAAAACAGGTGACTTACGAAGCGGTAATTGGAAAATCATTCAACCACGCGAATCCAGGGCGGGTCACTAGTTGATATAGTGTAAAAATAATCCACAATATACTCATAGATCTTGATTCTGATTACTTTTTATCAGGAACCTAAGAAATTGCTATTCGATTTATTCTTTGGAGTTTATTAAACCAGAAGCGAAAGAATAGGAGGAAAAATAGTTTGACTGCAGACATTTGGCTATTTGCTTGTAAGTACGTTGCGGCCCATTAGATAATCCTTTCTGCTGAAATGAACATAAAAGCCTACTTTAATTATTTACTTATGGGCCACTAGCATTTCAATATTACTGACACAGAATATATTAAAGACTTAGAATATCCTTCTCCTCCTTTCGTCGTTTCCTCCATGCTGGGGGTCATAACCTCCTCATCTGTTCCGCTTTTCCTTGAGATGTACTGCATTCATGTTATGAGTGATGTGGATTTGGTTGGACTAGCTTTGCGGATTTGGGCATAGGACTGTGCCCCTGGGTCTCTTACCATCAGCATCGCCGGGGATAGGTTTTGGGCGGTTATGTTCGAAGAAATTGTTGATCATTCGTAAACAAGTATTTAAAAGGCTCAGTTTCTTATCCATCTGCTGTTATTCGAGTATGAATTTATTGGCCCTGTGCGTTATCCTTCCAATGTGAAGTTGTTTTTATCAGCACTGCACCTGAAATGCATCCGTGTGTTTGCGTATAGTTTAGACTTCGGATATATAAGTGATCAATAGGACAATATTTTTATCGAACTCTAGCGATTATCAATTCACATTTTGACCGTGTCCACTTTTGAATTATTCGGGTGATGTTCACAATTCACATAATTCATCACCATCAAGTGCAATCATTGGAAATCATTGTATTATATGTAGTCGTGTGTTCAACAAAAATTAAAAAATATTACAGGTTAGGAGTATCTGATTTGAGAACGCTAGAGTATCAGAAAAATAAGTATAAAATGTTTAACTCACGAAAATATTGGAAGTTTTTATCGCTCTTTCGGGAAACATATTAAAATCTCAAAGATACATTCTCAGGTTCTCATTAAAAGGGTATTAAGTGACAGGTTGGAATATAAACTTAAGCATCTTGCAAGGTCTTAGGCAACAAGATATGTATGTATATCTGAATAAGACTTTATTCCAAGATGTTCTTTGTCGTTCTTTGCAAGACATTTATACCATGCTTTTTCATATATTTCTCTCGGAATCTGAATCTGATGTATAAAGCAAAGTCAAAGTCAAATATATGTATTTATTGTGGACAATAAGTTTACATTTGTTATTGGAATTGAAATATTAATATATACACTTTGTATCATTTCTTCGGAATGTTATGAGGACGAAGGGCTATGAAATTTGGAGAAGTGTAGAAAGCTAATATTATATTTAAAATGCGTTAGAAAAATTTAATTAAAAAAAATACACACACTAACATGTATTTTATACTCTATTTGGGTACCTCAGTACTGACAATGACAAATTACTTCTTTTACAGTTGAATTTGAACCGCAGACAAGTCTTTAGTAAAGATTAAGACTTGAATTGTTTTTAAGAGTAATGTTTTTAAGAGTATGAGTCGCTTTAACAACTAGTACTTGTGTTAAAAATGTAAAAAACAATAAGCTTTCCATACATTGGGTAACAACGCATTGGTTAAAAGGCTTTTAAAAGTTATTATGGGTATACTATAGTTGTTTAAATTTAAACAAGATTTATTAATAATATTTAAAAACACAATATTTAATGATAGATCCATAATACAAATAAACGCCCGAAATTTCATAACAGTATTGTTAACCTTGGAGGAGTTCCTTTGTTTGGAGCCAATCTTGAACGTAGTATCAGGTCATGCTTATCATAAAAATGTTTTGTCATCAGTATGAAAATTATGCAAAATTTTTGCTTCGTAATGTAAGAGGAAGTGGGTCTAATTAAGCTTGCTAGAATTGACTCGTAACAAACGAATGTACAAATATGCTAACATACTAGTATACAAACATACATACGCTACAAGTTGTATAAAAGCTTGTAAAAAGGTGTGTTGTGACCAAGATCTCGAACTGCGCTAAGATTCATTAATTATTACTTATACCGATCCTTAGTACAGATTTTGTATACATATATTGGACTAATGACTTATTTAAATAACCATTAATAATGAAGTGAGCTTTTCTCCCACTTTATCATAATTAGTATACTCAGGGCTCCTTGCTATCAACTTCTTTCAAAATGTACATGTTATAAATGTACATGTACATAAAATGTAAATATACATGTTACAATTAAATGTGCAACGGATTAAGCGAGTTTACCCTTTCATTCTAGATATATGAAGATAGGTAGACTTGGACACCGATCATATGCCATCAAATTCCCTGTTAGTTTCCAACCTAATAACGGAATAGATTGGCATTTCTCCAAGTCATGGCTTTTCATCGTTCCATTTCTTTTCAGTTTATCACAATTTAAAATCTTAAATATTTTTCAGGATGACATGAATGAAAAGAATTTCCATTTTAACGATTCTCTAATACAAAACTTAGCGTAAAGAGCTCTGTTTTACTGATTCTCGAAGTTAGTTTACTTTTAGAATATATATAAAAAACTACATATACCAAGTGTGTTCAAAAAAGTAATTTATTAATCTGGTCAAAACTACCAAGTTAGTAAACGACTGCAATGCGTCAGGTATTGATTTGAAGCTGATGCCAGATCCGCGGTGTCAAGGGCGACATTTTGTTTCCGATCATGACCTTGGCTTTAAAAATAATTGAATTTTTTTACGTGGAATGATTTTTGAGATTGACAGTGGTGATGATGTCTAAAATGTTGGGCGTACTAACTTAGTTGAGGGCTCACTTTGCTCTTGAAGACTTCCACATCATAAAGGGGAACATCGATGGAAGTAAGTTATCCCATTCCTTCGCGGTACAAAATGAACGACGAGAACCGCGTCGTTCAGACTGACGGAATGTTCCCAATATGAACTTTAATTATACTAAGTATATTTTTTATATTAGACTCCGTAATAGAAAAAGACACTAATAAAATATGACGGGTAAATGATTTTCCCGTTTTAGTTTTTCAAACAAGGCTAACGCCAACAAACGCAATAAACCAAAATTAAAGACAAAGCAGTAACAGTAACTGCACTTAAAGTTGTTAATGGTTACTTGAATTGATCCTTAGTAAAGGATATGCATTCAAAAGACATAGTCGTCGAAAAATCTAGTATAGTGTAATTATAGAAGTTATTATAGAAGTTTGGTTACTGTGATCATACAATAATTAAAAGCGAAATGTAGTAGATATTTTTTCCTAAAACCGAGCAATAATATTGGCAATGGCACGACCCATTAATTGTCCATTATAGGTAACAAGCTGCAACTGTAATTAATTAAATTTTGGTGTTATATTTCAGTGTCATTTTAGTCACGAGACAGTTTCGAAAGGAATTATTGCTTTTTAGAAAATAATTGAAAAGTTATAGGGCCTCGGCATATTGATGGGTTACTGAAATCTCTTTATCACTCAGGAGTCCTAGAGACTATACTACCGCGCTACTTCAATGCGAATTGAGGATGAGGTTTCTGACCAACAAACAGTTCGAGCACCCAGCCCCATAGCAGTGGTTTGAATGTCCCTCAAACGTGAGGTTTTGGGTCCAAATCCTGCGGCGGGTGCCTCTAATTTTGAAAGTTGTACATATCAAGAGTTGATTAACTTGCTATGGTGATGGAAAATATCACTAGGAAACCTAAACTTCTGAGAGTTCTTCATAACAGTTCTCAGTCCAACAATCCGCAGTTGGCCAGCGTGGTGACCTATGGCCTGTACAGCCTACATTGTGAGTGGAGACCTGAGCCCAGGACAATGTTGCAATGATGAACCAAATCTGAATCCGACATAATATTAAACATGTACCTATAGGTCTATCAAAAATGTTTTAATTATGACATCCTTGGTGTACCTAATACATACGTAACTGTAATGATAATAGTACAGATCAAACATCATTTGTCGTGAACTCGCTCACAAAGAATTGTATTTTTCCAAAATTATAGGACAAAGTAATAGTAAAAGTATGTAAATAAAGACCGTTCAAATTTCTCGTCTATAAAAATAACGAAAGAGAGCCCATTTTATAAGGGCGTATAACAGTAACTAAAGAAAATATTCTTTCTGTCCACGTTTCTTCATTTCTTTAGCAGCATTCGTACCCATAAGCAAGGCTATTGCGAAGAATAAAAGTGCCTAATACGTGGCGAGATAGCAGTGCAGGGTTCCGTATTTGTACATCGATCGGCTCTTGGCTATTAATGTAACAATATATCGCTTGTAGTTGTTATATCGATCCTAAGTGTTGATAACTTCAGCAATAGAGGGAGTGGTCAGTGAGAGGATTGGTGATCACTAGTGGCAAAATTCTCTGTGCTTGGGAAGGCACCTAAAGCCACCGTGAACGTAAAGCACGTTAACCGTCTCGGTTTGATGATGAGATTTCTATCGTTAACCTTTGTCGGAGGCCTTCGGATGGCATAAAAACTTTCGACACTTCAGTATCAATCCAGAATCCGAGAATCCAGAACGAGGTTCGTGGCTAACATGGGACTGAATCCAATGTGTTTTTGGACGCAGCGAAGTGCCCAAAAAAATTTACCACTTTCTATTATTAACAGTGCGTTAGGCCGCGTACGGTGAAATATAACGATCCCAAATTTACTACGTAACCCTGATTTGTCCAAACACACATATAGGCGGAATAGTCCAAAAAATACGATTTATATTACCGATATCAGCGTGATAAATATGTATGACCTTAACCCTGCAAAAATATAGCCTTATAATACTAATATAATAATACGCGTACAAATGGACGCAAGGGTCGAATGGAAACTGTAAGGTTTCCCTGGTGAGATGTGAACTCTAAAAATCCATGCCTTTTATAAGCATTCGTCTGTAAGATCCTGTCTCATCTTTTAATGGTCCACAAAATATTTATTATCTGTGTTTAATTTGAGATCTTAATATAAAAATAAATTAAAAAACTAATCCAAGGTTTTAGGATTACATCAATCCTTGCTCGTGTTTGCCGTAAGCAGGTATATTATTATGTAATAGAGCAAATAATACGTAGGTGTAAGGCTTAGGTCACACTACGGGAAAAACTTATTGTTTTTAACTAAATATTTTTTGGTATGTTTATATTTATGTTAATTTTGTACGCCATACAGCCAAAACTGTTGAACGGATTCTGAAATATGAGGTGTCGTTAAATTCGTCAGAATTATGGTACTCGTAGTATCATAGGTTATATAAATTATATTTTAGTTAATCGATTTAAAAATTATAAATTGTTACAAAGTGATTCGTAGATAAAAACCTGGGCTTCTACTAAGTTAATGCGCTTTACCATCGTGAACTTCATCACCACTTGCCATCAGGTAAGACCGTAGTCAAACGGTAGCTTATTTAAGGTAAAGAACAACACATTTTAGTAATACCGCGTGTAAAGCTTTGACGCTCCTTGCCTCTACAATTGTTGGTTCCAGTATAAAACAAAATAATGTTATAATTCAACAATTCGTTTTTGGGCATGTAGTTCGTACAGTGCGTTCTTCAGAGAACACATTTTTTTTAATGTGTATGTATCTTGACTCCCTTGTCCCTTGGCCGCGATCTTGGAAAAAGTTTTAGTATTACTAGTATGTAACAAATTGTCTTTCTTACATGTCTAAACTGCGAAATAGCAAGTAACTTACGATTTTTAAACGCCTATCGTGTGACGATTTTTCTTAATATTAACCGCACGGGTGATCGCGGACAAAATACCGTAGTGTGACCTTAGCCTAAGAGGGTGGGAAGCGCGAACTTGACAACCTGAAATACGATTCATGATTACTTGTTACAAAAGAACAAAGGTCGTGAAGAACGTCGAAAAATTGAGGACTAAATTGTGGATGTAATTGTAACTACTACATTGTAATTACAGACTACACAAATGTAGATGATTTGAAGTAGGGTTCCGTGGCAACCACAGAACCACGTAAGGATTCGTAAACCTATTGAGCTACCTACCTATACTTTTCGTTTTAAAGTCATCATAATTATATGCTAGCTATTTTATAAAGTTTTTAATGAACTTTTAGCTCATAGGGGCGGTGGGGGCAGGCCCTAAAGTGTAACACTCATAGCTTAAAAAGTTGTTTTTTTTCTATACTTTTTCTTATCTTCTATAAATTAGTGCTTATATTAAAAACATTATGGAGCAAATGAGAAAATTTCAACGCTTATTTCAATATTTTTTTTAAGTTCCTTTTTTCTTGTTGTAATTTATTTGTCTGCGTCCGCAATATAATGTTTTTTCCTTTCTATAGATATTAAGAAATTACATAATTGCTTGGATCAAGATCGAAATGGATCCCATGGGAAAAGCACTGGTGCGAGACAGTCGCTGTTCCAAAGAATCACAGACCGTATAAAAGCTTTATATGAGTATAACGAGTATATTTTATCAGTACCCAGCTCTTTGTATACGCCAAACCATTATCTGGTATTAATGGAATGTCAGGGATGTTAGCGCGTACTATGTACGCATCACGCTAGTATTGTTCATCCTTGTTGGTGACACACCTTTTGTGATACGAGATGAGAAGTGGTGTCGAGTTAATTACACGTCACTATACATCACTAGTTGGACGTGTTATAAAATACTGAAATTGAAACTTGATCTAATGGTTTCTCTTAACATTTAGTTGTTTAGAAAATGCCCTTTATTCTGCGTCTATTTATTACATATTGTCAACCTGTTGATAAATTTTTATGCTATTGAAAAGCTTCCAACATACTTTAACTTCTTTTTTACTTTCTATAAATTCGTACTTGACTACTATCCCACCTAATGTACATACATATGTCTTAGTATATCGGACTAATTTAGCAATATCATATTCAATCTTACCTTGAATCTATTTGCATTCTAATCGAACAGGTATAACTGTCTGTTATCTATTCTAACAATACCTGCAACTGTGTGCCTTATGGTGCACACAAGCGCTTAAGAACCCACCGTTCCCACTGCAGCCTAGCTTTAATCAGATACGACACAAGTTTATCTTGTGAGCGCTTTCTTGAAAATAAGTCGATTTAATTTTTCTTAGACATTGATTTGATATATTGGGCAATGTAATTAAGAAATACGAAAAGTTATTTAATTAACTGCCTTATAGACATCAGAAATAATGAGATCTTATTCGAATAAACAACTTTAGTATTTAGGAATCAATTCTTAATAATATTTTCGATGCTAAAGTAACTTCTATCTGTTACGCTTTCGGTGCGGAAATTGATGCAGAGAAGTTCCTAGAAGGGGTAAAAATAGAGGATGATATGTTCATCCAGAAGTTCATTTAGAAGTTATCAGTATCATTCAGTATCATTTTGAAGTTCATCATCATCGATAATTTTGAACTTGGCAGGGAAGAAACAGGAGATCTAAACAATAATCATTTTTGGTATCTTCATCATAATTTGTAGGAAAAAACCATTTAAATGATGACATTTATTATTTCTACAAATAACATAAATATAAGATTTGCGAGTACGAATGGATGTTTATTACTCTATAACGCAAAAACTAATGAACCGATCTGTATAAAAGTTGGCAGGGACATGGATTATAGTCTAAAATAACACATAGACTACTTTTTATGTACATGCAGGTGATACCGCTGACATAAGCTAGTTAAAATAAATAGATTACCAAGATTTGAAGTCGATACAAGGTTGTTGTCAGGACTTCAGCGGGTATCATGGATTTTATTAGTTCTCATGACGAGGGTACGGCATGAAGGTTCCACTGACAACACTTCGGAAATGGGATATGGCGGTGTTTGTTACTTGCAGGCATTGTGTAAAACAGCCCCAAAGACTGCGAAACGAAAAGACGACTGCGAAAAGACGTCATTTAGGAGGTTTTCATAATCATTAAAAATATATATGTATTACTAGAAACTGCCCTTGCTCACTTAAGAAGAACCATTTACTAGTCAATAGTACTTATTGTGACATAACTGTAACAAAAGCAAGTAAAAGTAAATTTAATGAAATGCATTTATTTCGTCTTAGGAATCAAAAAACTCACTTAACGAAAGTCAAAATTTAACAATATAAAGTCCCTACGTCAAATACGAAATTAATAAAAAATATATATTAAAAAAACAAATCTGTGATAAACCTCAAACATACAAACAATTAAATTAAATCTTTCTTTCTTATAATATTAGTATAGACAGTTGATATAGGCCAATGCAGGCCTGCCGGGACAGTAGAGGGAGAGTAGCACACGGTCCCGGCACCAAAGTAGACGTCGACACCGTGTGGTTTTAGTGGGTTCGAGTCCCAAATACCTGTCCGGCTTCGTAGTCGGATGGATGAAACGAGGGTCTTTCCAGACGTTAAAACGAAAAAAAAGCCAATGTAGGTCTATAATTTACGGTCACATTGTCCTACAATTTGGTACCATACTGTTACTGTTGGTACCATACTGTTACTTTTGGTACCGTACTGTGACTGTTGGCACCATACTGTTACTGTTGGTACCTTACTTTTACTGTTGGTACCATACTGTTACTGTTGGTACCATACTGTTACTGTTGGTGCCATACTGTTACTGTTGGTACCATACTGTTACTGTTGGTACCATACTGTTACTGTTGGTAACATACTGTTTCCCATAGTACTATGGATACTGTTTCCCTGTTGTCCCTTAGCTACCACAACCAAAAATTTATATAAGAGAAAAGTTGGGCATCTCATCCAAATAAAGCAATTTTTTTACAATACGTTCGATTATAATGAAAATATCTTCAAGTCAAGAGTGAATAGGCTTCTACTAAGTTAGTACGCTCCATTACTCTTACTCTCGGTTACTGGATACATTTTGGAGAGTGCGCGCAGGAATTATACGATTTAATTCCACCATTCCCTTTTCATCACCGAACAAGCCGTCGCGCGTCGGGTATCCATCCCTTCGTCGTAGACATTCCGCCAGTACGAATGTCTCGCTCTGCGTCTTCTTTTATCATGCGTACCGCAGGTTGGAACAAGTTACCCACGTCAGTGTTCCCGTTCGATAACACTGTAATTGTCTTCAAATCAAGAGTGAATAGGCTTTTGCTGACCACAGACCACATCGTTACTTACCATCAGGCGGGATTGTCCCTAGTATAAAACGGACAAAATACCGCCTCTAAAATTATGTAATCATAATGTTTACTAAAAGATTCGTATGATAATTATTTACGAATTCATTTTCACGTTTACTCTCACAGAAATCCATTTTCACATTTACATTCACAGAAATACATTTTCACGTTAACAATAACAGAAATTCCTTTTGTTAAAAAACTTTTACATTTTAAACTTAGAATTTAGTTGCGAATTATGAAAATAAAATTATTTAAATGTGAAGCTAGGAGCGCCCGCTGCATTTTAAAAGTCACCTCATAATTGATAACCTCTCACATCTTGTTAATAAGGATAAAATTAAGGAAGCGCTCATAGATGCGCGGTTTGTGTAAATTATAAATGAGTAGCGATTTAAACAACAAGTTTATTAAACTATTTAGAAACACCAGCCTTAATTATAGATCCCAATACAAAGAAATGCATAAATTTTCATAACTGTATAATTAGCCGTTGAGGAGTTCCCTTCTCTGGAGTCAATCCTAAACGTAGTATCAGGTCATGCTTATCATAAAAATGCATTGTCATCAGGGCGGAATACTTATGCAAAATTTCAGCTCCGAAGTATAAAAGGAAGTGGGTCTAATTAACCTTGCAAGATTTGACCCTTAACAAACAGATATACTAATATACAAATATACACTGCAAGTTGAATAAAAGCTTGCAAAAATGGACGCGATCGAAAACTGGATAGGCGGCAGAAAAATCAAGAGCACTTCAAACCCTGCATTGACGTCTGATTTTCGAAAAAGTTATTACTTATATTATTACTATAACTTAGTTATCACTGGTTTCGCAAACCTTGCACGTTTGAGTCATCCCCGTAAAGTTTTCGAAAATGTGCGATGTCTACCGATCGGTAATTGGCCAGTATAGTGGACTATGGTCTGTAACTCTCCCATTGTGAAAGGAGAACTTACAACAAATGGGTGTTGTTAAGTTCTCTCTTCTCTCGGAGGCCTTTCCGCTTAACATCGTCTTAGTTTAGCCACTAACACTAGCTAGAAGAGAAGAAGAAGAGTTTGTTGAGTCAGTGAGTGACCGCATTGGTGCTTAATACAGACGATCAGTTATATACACAAGCCACCGGGTTATAAATGATTCTTATGTCACTAATTGTAGCTAATATTATTTCAAAAATTAATAAATTCAGGTACGTATGTATTTATTTACGATATTAAATACACCTAACATATTTACATCACAGATTACAATATGTTACACAACGAACATCTAAATTAATTTGCCTTTATACCCGAACAAGAACCATTTCGAGATTGCTGACAACAAACAAAATTTTTGTTTCATACTCATTTTTAGACGTCAAAGAATATTAAATTGGGTCGTAATACATTCACAAACAGCAATTACCCACGCTTCGCTTTCGTTTATAGATACGAGTAAAATATTTAATATTACATCAAATGAACTTGTATTGGGATACTTGGGGTACAGATATAGATATATCGTGATATCAGACCAGGATGTCGTAAAAGGGTCGCCTTTTACTTCTGCCGAGAAATCTTCGTGAGTATTCTTTGAGAATCTGTCGATTTTTGTCGAGATTTTATTGTTAGGTCTTCATAATAATAATAATATATTAATAAATTTATAATACCTATTATCGAAGAATTTGTTTTTAAAATTATTGATTTTTTGGGTGGTATTAAAATTTCCAGTAGGTTACTAATCCTTTCACCGCGATGAAGCAGCATCGTGGGGTGTATTGTATGCCTCCTAGGCGTTATGAGGAATGACCCGTGCTTAGCAGTAGGCGTAATTGAATTGACACTTACGTCATGTTAAGATATTAAGTATTGTTACTGACCGTAAATTACAATCGAAAACGGACAGAATAAAATTAAACGGGCGCATTTAAACTAAAAAAATCAATTAAAACAGTGCAATGTTTGCCTGAAGCGCGGATAAACAAGGAATATTCATTGCTGTTTGAACAGAATAATTTATTTTTATTTTTACACGTGCGTACTTTAATCAATGTAGAATAAAGATGAAGGCCTTTATGTGTTGTTCATTGAGCCCGGGTTTATCCTGTAACTGAGGGCTAAAACATTTAACTCTTTAACGCTGCTCCAGTGTGGTTTGTTGGATGCAACCGTAGTGCCAGAGATTTCTATGGCATCCAAAATCCTTCAAAATGGCTTAACTATAGTTTTTCGCGTCCTCGAAAGGACGAAAGAAATTACGAATGTATTAATGTTTACTATTATTGCAAGATAAATTAACTTTCTACACTCCTACGTAATTATAAACTTTAACTGTGTATAATTTCATTTTTCTCCTACCTCATAATTTTCGTAAAATGGGGAACATAGTTTTTATATCACGTGTTACTACATACGAGTATTTGTATAGCATTGCACGGCCTGTTCAAACACGAGTGGTTCCACTGTTTGAATCATAATGGTTCATCGAACACTTCGTATGTTTAGTCAGATACAGGGTGTAAAATATTAATATGTATATGTAAAGTGTAACTGTAAAGTGTAAGGGTCTTAAGTAAATAAAAGTTACTGGGATTAGAGTTTATTCGAAATATTATTAAGATGTTTTCATTACATATTCAGTGCACTGTTTATGTTTTGAATTATTGATATACATACTTCAAGGCAAACAAAGAGTAGCTACAAATTGATTAACTACAAAAATACCTACTGGTACCTATAAAGCATTTTCAATTACATTTTCCTGTACCAAAATAGAAGTAACTTTATAAATTTTCGTAGAGTTTTTACCAAGAAACTAAAGATTGAAATATTTAAATTTTTACGGGAGACGTAAAATACTAAACGAGTAGTTGAAATTTGTGGAGAAGTATTATTTCCAACATGACTTTCACACATACAACTTGACATCTTTCGACAATTAAACCCTCAAACTCAGCTTAGCTACTAGCTGAATGGAATGAATGAAAATTACGAATTGGAGTAATTTCACTGGTTTGACTTCGCACGCTAATGATAAATCTACTCTTTTAAACAGATTTCTTAATGTAGCTCTGTTTTTTAGTTATTCGACTCTATTATTTATATTTATAAGATGGTGCTTCTTATGTAGGTATAGTCGAAAGTTATTAGTAAGATTTGAAGAGTAGTTCTAAGTTGTTTGTTTCTACATCGTTGAGGTTCTCATTTTATTGAAGATATAATCTTCTTTTATACCCTTGAAAATAACAAAATATTTCGTTGTACAATATTATACAATACACAATATTATGTTATACAAAATAACACCCTATATATTCCCAACGTCACTACTTATAAATAATCAACACTGTCATCAAATAACACCAGGTGCATTTAGACCCGTTAAGAGAGCTATTAGGTCAAGATAACAATGTGGAACGAACAACAAAAGTGACTCTTCTAAAGCTGATTGTCAGCTCCATTACTGAGAATTGCGATTATTTTGTAAAGCTTTCATGTCACTGTTTAATCCTGATGCATTAACATACTTTCTTCTTTGAATTTAAAGAGAAAATGATTACACATAAATTTTATCACGCTTAATAAAATTAGATTTTTCTTTACGGTTCATTATTATAAACATGTGTATGTTATATAATACGTGGTACTTACTCGTCGTTATTTTTAAAATTGTTTATTTCCGGGCAACAAAGCTAAAATCACAGACATGATCATTGTCTGTGGCTAAAACGGATTTTTATACAGGATAACAGATTAAAATCGAATCGATCTAGAATCGATCAAATAGTTATGTTATATTAATTATTGTAACTTTTTATTCATTTTATTTTATTATTTCAATTTTAAATCATTTAATTACCATTCTTGTGAATCAATTCGCAGAGATAGGCGAAGCATTATTTATGTTAGACTTACTCGTAAATGTTGTTTTCGGGTCGAGAATGCTACCTGTATTATATTACCTGTAGTATACGATAAGAGTAAGTAGCGGTGATAGCTGGTTAAGAATTCGGCCTCCTACTCGGGGGGTTCGAATCCCAGGGCGCGCACTTCTGACTTTTCGGAGTTATGTGGGTTTCAAGCATTTCAATATCACTCACTAAAACGGTGAAGGAAAACATCGTGAGTAAATCTGCATGGCGGGGAGTTTGCAAAACTCAAAGGTGTGTGAAGTCTGCATTTGGCCAGCTTGGTGGACTATGGGCTTAACCTTCTCATTCAGAGGAGAGACACGTGCTCAATAGTGGGCCATGATGAGTTGTGATGATGATACAGTAGGATGTAAGACCAAACAACTAACACACTGCAAGTTAAATAAAAACTTGTAAAAATTAAATCGAGTCAATAAATATACAGTGACCGTAGATTATTTCGAGGCATATTTTACATAATTTTACCGTTTATTCCCTCAGCCTCCCTTTTTACCACAGCGCTGTTGATTTATGTTTATTTTTACATATTTTGTTAACACGTGAATCAAATCTAAAAATTTGCTGCGAATAAATGTTATTTTTGTTGTTTTATTATTCTGTTATAGGTTATACTTGTAGGTAACTTATTTATATGGCGTGGTTAAATAAATAATTCTCCATTTTTTGGATATCCTAGTAAAACGTATGGAATAGCGAAAAGACTTATGGAAATCTGTTAAATCATTAAAAACTATTTTTTTAGGTCAACGTAAAGTGGGTTTATTATTTTTTGTAGTCGACTCTAACATATCGTTGGATATGTCATTTTAAATCATTATGACATTAAAAGACATGTTTTCTGTTGTCGAGATCCACTTTCAATGATACCTTTTAGCTCTCAAGTGATGATTTTTATTTCGGTTATGTATAAGAGCTCTCTCTTTTAGCTAAATGGTCAGGATTGAAAATCTATAAAAAAATGCACAATGCGTCCTTAACAAACTTCTTTATTCTCTTTGCCAACTGTCTCAGAAAAAATGATTCTTTATCAGTCAAAAATTGTGAAATTTTACAAATGAAAAGATTAAACTGACTAACTAAATGCTTTTCAGAATCCGTACCGAAGCGTCACTTTGTATGAATAATTCAGTTATGAGAAGACTTCAGTATTGTTCATAGAACTGTACTTTTAGTCTTTTGTCATTTAAAGTGGCTTAAAGAGCACTGGTTAAAATAAAAGATATATAATTTATTCATTGATCGGACAGAATGCACTGTCTTTCTTCGCTCCCAACGCGGAACCATTTCTAAGTTATCTAATAAAGTGGTAATATACTAAGGATGTCACACAACTCTCAGTATAAAGCGCTCGTGTGCTATTTATTATGTCAAGCGATCCAATTCATAAACAACACTCATTATCGTTAATGGTTACTTAAATCGTTCCTTAGGACAAAATTTGTATACAGATTCTCTATAATCATTCCTTAGTACAGAATCGGTGAGCTCTAAAATATTCTGTACTAAGGAGTACTAAATTAAATAACCCTTAGCAACTTTATGTGTGGCAGTTACGTTATAGTGAAAAGTGTGCTTTGACCTTGTCATTAATACATTTTTGTGTAGGAGTCTTCTTTTTGACAAATACCAAAAACAATGAAATCGAAATGAAATGAGAGGCCACAGGGTATCTACTATCTTCAATCTAATAGTAAATAGTACAACTATGTATATGTATACTGTATATCAAAAATCTTAAATGTGATTTTCATTTAACATGGTCTCATCAAATGGAGAATTTATTATGCAAATGGAGTCCGTCCGCGGCCCCTAGTAAAAAGTAGCTTAAGTCACTCTCCACACTACTATCTCCACATAAAACACGTCAATCTGTCACTCCATATCATGAAAGACGGACCAAATGTACAAATACACACACTCTCAGATTTATAATATTAATTAGTATAAATAGAGAACAAATAAAAAAAATTGTGATAGTGAAAACTATACATGTATTGAGACTCCGAGTAAAAAAGAAAAAATTCCATCTGTACTCGTTATCACAAAATAATTAATAATATATTGCTTAAGTACTATGTAGTTTAGACAATTTACGAGCAGCCAACAGGTTGTTAACAACCGTATAAGTTATTGATTATCATCTCTACGCTTTATCAAACTTTATCTCGTAGTTGTAAAACAATATTGATAATGCGTTATCAAATACTTTAATTTATCAATATACCGAATTTGTAGGAAAATATAAAAATCAATGTTTAATTATTCTTTTGTAATGTGCATTAACTAAAAACCAAAGCGTTCATAGCCCCGCGGCTTGTTTCGATCGCAAGTGAAAGGTTAGGCAACAGCGCCGCGGTCGGTAGGAAAGTGGGTGACCGCTAGTGGCAAAAACTCATGTGCGCTTCCGTGCTTCTGAGGGCAGGTAAATTCAGACAATCCCGGTTGTAATCATTGAATAGCAGTTGTTGAGCCATTTAGAAGGCCTTTGGTCAACATACTTCCTACAGTTGGGTTGACCACTAATCTCTCCACCTAGCAGGCCTTTGGTCGTCATACTTCCTACAGTTGGGTTGACCACTAATCTCTCCACCACCCCGCATTGGAATAGCGTGGTGGAGTATGCTATAGACCCTTTCATAACAAGAGAGATTAGTGCTTTGTTTTGGGCCATTCATGGGTAGAAGCTGAAAACCAAAATTATATTTAGGAACTTTGATATGACTAGCTTCAACCCTTTTTGTAGTAATTGTAAAACTTTGGTATAATTTCCAAGAAACACTTCAAACATGTAAAATTACTTTTTACATAATATTTTACATGAACTTCAAAATGGGCTTTAATTAAATTCGGCACACAGGTTATTTGTAATATAAACAAATAGACCCTGAAACTATCGTCTCCCGTGGGATAAGAGGTTTGATTCAGTAGGAATTAAGTTCTGTTATTCGATCAGAAATTAGTGTTTGAGAATTAATGGTTGGTAATCTAGCGTTATAGCCTGGTGGTCGCATAACGCAGTGATAACCTAGTGGTTTGAACATTGGTTTCTCGGTGTGGTTTTGGTTGACATAAATACTTCCTACAGTTGGGTTGACCACCAATCCGCACTTGGCTAACATGGTGGACTATGGCTTATACCCCTTACATTGCGCGTGGAGACCCAAGCTCTGTAGTGGTACAGTTAAGGGTTGCATTGATGATGATGAGGTAATCCAGTTTTATCGAAAAGACATTTCATAAAATCATCCTTTACAAATCCTATTTAAACTTGGCGGTTTTCTACGATTTTCCCTTCATTCCCTACCACGTCCGTGGGTGTTATGCATCGAAGTACAGGTACTTGCAGGCATACGTATATCTCCTCGTTTTCTACAGTCATCTTCCATCCCATTCTTCTGTCAACCGGTCTGGTAGTATGTTGTTGGTATCTTTGAGTCAGTTGGTGTCTTATTAAAGCTTAAGCGAGGTACTGTTTTCTTTGTGTCTTTATCTTCCCCCACGCGTGCGGTTATTAACGACGTGTTAATAGCACCCTAATCTAGTGTAGTTAATGTCCATGGTCGGCAGCGACCATTTACCATCAGCGTCTGCTTGATTGCCTGCTTATGACATACAAAAAAATCTTCAAAGCTATGATATGTGGTTCTACTCAAGGCGCGTACACCGTCTCCTTGACCTACAATGAGTTGGTGATACGCTCGGTTCATAATATTTATTGGCATAGGTGATCAGCTACCATCTTTCTGCTCATTTTTCTGCCCAAAACAGTAGATACAACTCCGTTGCCACCAGCAATATTTGTAATACACAACAAGCTGTCGAAGTCGCTAAAATAGGAATTCCTTCGTAATTACTTCTTAACAGATATCACAGAGGAGATATCGCGAATCTTTCATTAATTGATAAGACATCGGCGTCTGAAAATAATATAGCTCCAATTATCTTTCCAATCATACTAGGGCCTGATTAATACAGCCCGGGTATTGGTTCTGAACATGTAATTAGGATAATTGCACCCTCTTATCATGTTTGAGTCGATGGTACTCAATTACGTTAACGCAAATGACAGCTGATACACAAAAGCGGCGTTTATTAATCAAGTGGACATTTATAATTACTAGCTGACCCGCCGAATTTAGTCCGAAGCGTTAAGGTCACTCCTAACATCCGGTTTAAGAACCGGTATCTAAACTACTCCCGTTAGTGTTCCTATCAATAAGTGTATGTTGGTCCCTAAGTGTAGGTATGTACCTATACTACACCTACTTTCGTATCCCAAATCTGTCTGTCAACTACAAATTATTTTATTATATCATTTATATAATTTGTCCGTGTATAAACATAGGTACAACATAATATTTTATTTTTAACGCACTATTACTTCGAAGAGGTGCGTTATCATGAGCAAAGGTAAATGAAATGACAATACTATAATAAAAGAAAAATTATCGTTTTGTCATTTAATGAACGTTTCAGTAGCTTTTTTATTCGTTGTATTAATTACTTCTTGTATTTTCGTTGCGCGGCGCTCGTTGCCGGTGTTGATCTTAACCCTCCACTAGTTGCGTCTTTTTTATTACGTGAATAATTGCGTGAGGTCTTCATAGCTTTTCATTTGCGGGCGCCATTTTAAAAATGTACATATATACCTATATCACTCCCACAATTTTAACGAATTCAGCGACACCTCATATGTCAAAATCTGCCAATCATCCATAACATTACCCTTATTCTGACGCAGTTGGGTTAAAATTAAAAGTTACCAGTCCAGAGGTACCTCAACATATAAGATATATTCAATATATAAGTAGTATCTGATGTGGAACTCTAAGGTACAAGTCGAACTATTGGCGACATTGAATTGTTTCCAAAGGAAATTTCAATGTGAAGTTTCAATGCGACTGTTCAAAGGAAGGTTTCAATGTGATGTGTTATTACTAAAAGCATATTAAAATTGAAGGTCTGTAGAACCTGATGCGGTATGAGTATTTTACAGAAATCGTCAGCCAAGTTTGTCATAAATCTATACTAATATCATGAAGATGTAGAATTATTCTGTTTGAACTTGTTAACTCGGAAAGTATAGATAAGTGATTGATCCAAATTGATAAATTATTTTTGTATTGGATAGTCTATTTATCAAGGAAAATTATAGGATACTTTTTTCTAGAGAAACGGCATTATTCCCGTTAAAATTAGTACAGCAACGCTGAAATAACTGGACTGGCTTTGATGACTTTTGGCACAATTGTATACTAAATAACACGGTTACTCTTATAATATATACATAATACTTTTTACCCGGACAATAGTTTTATTCCCATAGGATGACAGGTAAGGTAAGACAAAGTATGACAGGGTAGCTAATGCAAAATAACCAAATTATATATCGAAGAGGTGTTCTTGAGACTTGAGAATTCATTTTGTATTCATATTTTTTCCTGGCTCAACTTGCTAGTCCCGATCGCAATAAAAGCAGATAAGAACAACAATAAGTGTCTGTTATAAAGAAAGAATTTTTTGTAAAGCGTGTCTTGTACGCTTAACTACGTTCAGGGGGATTTTCGTTTCCCTTGAGGTTTATTGTTACTAAGTACGTTGAAAATACAATCACTTTACTGCTTCTTACGATTTTAGAAGAAAAAAAACTAAATATTCAAAAATACTAAGTGAAGAAGGGTTTTATACTTTTAATGATTTTAAATGAATGGTTTAGTTAGCAGTGATTCCGCTTGCGAAAGTAGCGAAAGTACCAGATTCCATTCAAATCCATTTGTGTCAAAGGTAGGATTTCTGATGGAAGGTTTTACCAAAGGCTTCCGATGCAGCTTAACAAATGCTATCTAACGATAACAATCGCGTCTACGGCTTTAGCTAATCCTTCGCGTTCGGAAGCGCTCATGAAATTTTTGCCACTAGGGCTGCCCGCGCCCGCTTTTCGACACATAACCGCTAATATAACATAACCGCTAATATAACATATCGACACTAGTTCCCGCTCACGGCTTTATCCGCTTAATACGATGATAAAAAAGAGTCTAAAAGTTATTCCAGACTAAAATCTATGTCTTTGCCAAATTTCTTTCAGACGCTGTTTAGTATTGCGAGAAAGAGAAACAAATCCATCCATCTATCCATCTTACAAACTTTCCCATTTATATTATTAGTAGGACTGCAGCGCTATAAACGTTTCATACCGCCTCGTAATTTACATATAACGGTTTTTTCTGTATTTTAGACACTGCCTCTCCTAAAGACACTGTCCCATGACACTTTTTCTTTTTTATTTGCAAATGGAGTAAAAGCATTTCACGTTTCTTCAAACAATTCACAGGCTAATTTGCATTCAGATGACTCCGACCCGTTGCCGTGTTTGCTATGGTAATTCACACAGTATTCCAGACACATTATAATTAAACAAAATTTAAAGTAAAATAACATATTTTCCCTTTTTACTTAAAGGAAATGTAAGAAAAAACAACAACTTTAACTTACATACTTACGCCGTGTTAGGAATTCTTTTAGCGCAGGAAAGTTGTGTTGCGTCAGCGACAACAAAACCGAAATACAATACAATGGTCTTTTATCCCACAAAGGACTTATGTACGTTCGCTGGGGGCTATTTAAAATCTCGATTCAAATGGTTCTCAGTTAAAGTTTTGAGTAAAATCAAGGCAGGATTGCTCAATTTGCGCATCACCACCACGATGATAACAGGTTTAATTCACAAAAGAAATATTCAACAAGTCCAAGCCGGGTCGTACCACAGTCTCTTAGAGCAGAATTTTAATCGGATCATTACGCTTTGCGTTAGAACGTCATATCTTAGTGCAGTGATTTTTGGCTTTTAAGTCTTAGCACAGCCTAAGGTTAAAAGCCAATCTTTCCTTCAGTAATATTATCCTTAAAACCTGTAACAGTCCTGCGTTAAAAGACAATGATAAAGCTACCACGGTGTTTATATTATAGGTGCTATAAACAGCATGCAGTTTGTCTTGTTTTAGTGAGATGAGTTTGAAATACGACTGCATTTTCCATAGAGCACTCTACATTTGCAATCATATGAGTCGGCGTCGCATGAATTATTATAGAAAAATGCAGTTTGATATCACTGCAAACGTCATCGATTACTGTCGCAGAGGTCCAATATCGATTGTCGCATATGCGGAGTCGCCTTCTGAAGGTTTATTCGAGTAACAACTCGGTATCAGATTTGCTGTACGAGTTAAAAAGTAAGTGTACACCTAATCATTAACTCCTTAATGTGCTGGATTGTAATGTCCTAAGTCATCAACCAAGCTAAGCAACAGCGGGCGCAGACAATAGGAGGATAGGTGACAGTTAGTACTAAAAATTCTGGAACGCATCCCTGCTTCAGAGTGCACGTAAAGCCAACGGTCCCGGTCGAAACCGTCATGAAGCAGTCGTTAAAACATGTCGAAGGCCGTCGGGTAACATGAAACCTTCTAACCCTTGGGTTGGACACTAAACCCTACACAAATCCACATTGGAGCAGCGTGGTAGATGCTCTAGAACTTCTCAGTCACAAGGAGAGACCGTGTTCAATGATGGGGCCATTAATATGTGGAAACCACACTTTAATAAGAATTTTAAATTAGTCGACAGTACTAGGTAATTCAGATTTGAATTTAAAATAATTTATTCACAATTAGTACATTAATTGATAAATATTAATACACGTTATTGAATTAATATTGATGCACGTTATTGAATAAATCTGGCATTTTTAGTTCATGGCATTAGAAAGGTATTTTATCATTTAGAATAAGAACAGAGAGGAAAGAAAACATCAGATGCATTAGGAAAATAACCCGCCACAGCGAGTTATTTTACGAGTTTTATATTGAAACATAACATTGTACAAGTGACAGCCATAAAGTGCATATAACGATATCAACATAATATTTACGACTCCATGCCATTAATTAATAGGGCAGTCGTAAATTTTACACTGAAATTGTTACAATAACAAACTCTGACTCGGATCATTTATGTTGTGTATTTTCAATAATCAATACAATTAAAGCTGCGAGCTCAACATTTTTTAACTAAAGTTAATAATAATAAATTTATAGTTTTTACTCACATTCGATTAAAATTACATCCAATCAAGGACAAATCTAATATTTCTATATATATATTAATATAGTAATATTAATATATATAAATAAATATATATATTGTATATATATACATATATAGTAATATAATAATCTAATATTTTGATAACAATTGACTAATATTTTATTATAAACTATACTTTTATTAAATGTTTTTAAAAATTTAATATTTGTCTAAAGTGGTGACCGTATTACTCTTGGGAAGCCAGTCTCAGCGATTTATTAAAATTGGAATAAAGAGGAGAAGAAACGTCTAGAGAACGTACTACCGTTGTAGCCGTACTACCGTTTTCTTCCTTCTTTAATGAGCAGGAGTAGAGACTCGTGCAGGAGAGCCTCATTATGTTTCTCTGTATGACTTTTGCGTAAGAAAGTGATTTCCTATGGTCTGTGAGTTTATCGAAGCACCACCGGACCACAATCGAAGGAAGAAATCGCATCTCGTGACACCGATGCATCGGTACCGGCATTCGAAAAGACTAAAAATTGTGTATAGTATAATATCAGGACGTATAATTACTAAACTTCGAAATCACTTTGGTTCTAAAGATCTTCAAAGCAAAAACATTCATACAATTTGCCGTCCCGTCAGCCGATCGTAAAATCACAAACTCTGGGAAACAGTCCTGAATAATATCTTTTGACCTTTATCTTGCAAACTATACCCTCATTATCATCGACGTAAGCGAATGACTTACATATGACATTTTGATCTTGAAAGACCTTCAAATGTATTTATGTTAACAATGATTCCACAAATAGGTTTAAAATATTGTAAAAAAAATTTAAACGTACTGAAATTTATGGTTACGCAGAAAAATCTGACAAAATTACATATACATGAGACAGCCCGGGCTTAGTGGTAAACAAAGTCAAGGTTATGATACCTTTTATTCATATTTTATTTATAGACATATTATTCAGTTGACCTCGACTTAGATACATGGTAAGACGGCACGGATACGAAGTATACTCATTTCTTTATTTAAATTATCATAAGACAATAATTTATTCGGAATAATTATTTAAGGCTCACTGGTTTAAATTTTCTGCAAATACTGAGATTATTTCAAATGAATTTATTCTTTGATGTAGAGCCATTAAGTCGACTTTTCTGTGATCGCGCAATAAAACGCTTGTAGTTCAAATGCTGGTGTAATTGCAAGCGTACTAAGGCTATTATGAGCCAATCTTAGACTGAGTGCGCTATCTCAAGTATTATGCCGTGACACACATTGTGGGCATGACACATGTTACCTACAGTTGGCTACTGCAACGGAACATCGCTAACTTCTTTCGCCGCCCCTCCCTTCTTGTTTTACGGAAATTGTATAAATTTCCATGTGGCCTATATTTCTCCTTAACTTCTATTCTACCAAGATTCATCAAAATGTGTTCAGTAGTATAGGTAACAAGGTTTCTTTTGTCGTAATTATATAATTAGTTAATATAAGAATTAGATTTTGATTAGGTGGCGATGTTATTAATTATTTCAACGAGCAAAGCTATCAGGTATGCTTTGGGTTACGTAGAAAGTTCGGAACCTCTTTAGTTTTGCCATGTGCGTTACCCCAGCGTGTACCATATAGCATGGTTTGAAGGTGGTACAATAAAATATTGAAAAATATTTTCTGTATACCTTTTTTTCTGTATACCGCATCGTATTAGCTATTTCTGGATAAGTTTTTAAAATATCGTAGGATAGGTCTGGTGTAAATAATATCTGGTGCAATAAATTAAAAAATTGTAACAGTTCTTGAAATATTAAATTTAAAAAGAAAATGTTTTGGAGTTCAACAAGTTAAAAAAATACATCGATCACCACCTAACCCTAAATTGCCTGTGACTTGACACACACTTGGCCAGTTCATTTATTTATACAATAAGTATTTTGTACAATGATGTATTATTACATTTTCCCTTTTTCTCTTGTTTCAGATTTCTCCATCTTCCATCGCGTCCCCGTGGTTACTTTGATATTTTTTTTCCTTTATTGATATATTTTTTTTTTTATATGTGCTTATTATTTTGTGTTACGATTTGAACTATAATAATTTGAGTAGTTCATATTTGTGTTCAAAATGTTTACGTTTTATTTAGTATTGTTTATTTTTTTTGGAAATGTGTTAAAAACAATAATTGAATATAAGTGACGCTTTACGTGAAGTATTGTGACGCGACAGAGACGCATATATTCGCTGGTGTGTTGTGAGAGAAAGACAGCTAGTAACCATGTCGCTGCCTATGAAGCGTTCGTACAGTTCGGAGGGGGGTCACTCTTCCAAACGCGATTGGAAAATGCGACTCAGCCTCCGAAGTCGAAGCGGCCACAGCGTTGTAAGTATATCTTGAATTATCTATATACATATTAATACGTGAAATAAAAACTCTGTACCAGAAAAAAGCAGAAAAGTGTTGAAAAATGATCTCAGTAATTTATTAAAATTAAATTACAAAGCGACAATTTTTAAATGATGACTTTCACTAAAACTTTTCTCGGGTATCGTTGTATATGGTTGAAATTGATGGTGAAAACTGCATGAAAATCCGTTCAGTAGATTTTGAGATTATCACGAACAGACAGACAGACGATAAGGCTCTTTTTACGCTACTGTCCCCATCCGCAACAGGGTGAATTGTTTGGGTGCTTGCGCAAAGAATAGGGTGGTAGCTAGACAAACGGGCTTCACTACCCGTTATAATATTAAAACTTTGCTCGCAATTTTATATAATAAAAAAAATTAAGTAAAGCAGGGAACAAACTTTCATCTCCAATTTAAGTTTCTGGAGATAATTTGTAAAAAACTCGTTTTCTTTGTTTAATTGTTCCTACAAAGCTGAAAGTGATCAGTCTTATTTTAAAAGTTATATTACACTAGATTTTTCCCGCGACTACGTCGAGTGGTAAAACCTCCTTTGGTCCCTTTTCCACGCCCCCCTTTCAACCCCTCTCTTTATCTCCTCTCTTCCCCCCACAGTCAGTTTATTGATTGATATACATACTAAAATGTATTTATTGTAAAACTCAGCGAGTTCCGTCCTATATTTAAGGCAAAAATGTATTTCACTTTGGCCTTTGTCTTATTCCATTTTCTTTATAAAGCATTAACCTATTATAAAATAGTAGTAAGTAGTACTACAAAAAAGAAAATATTATAAAGCTCGAAAATTAATGGGAATTTTAATGTTTATTCTGTTTTATTCAAAGTAGGTAAATATAGCACTGTTGTACGTCGGTGTTTCCTCTCGATTATAATGTAGACGTCTCAACGTCAGGAGATACAATCTTCTAAGTTAATGCGCTTTACTATCTAAGACTATACCGCAAACTATCAAATTATAGTCAAGTATTAACTTACAATATGTAAGAACCCTCAATATAAGGCTTGTACTAGCACTGGATCGACATTTACGTTATAGGTCACGCTTTATAACGTGCACGTAATTGAGAGCACATAGTCAAAGCAAGGGTATTAGGTGGAGCTCCTCTAAAATCAATGTTATCCTCTCGTTGCTAAGATACAACTTCCATGGTAACACTTCCCCTATTTCCTAAAGAAAAAACTTAATAGGGAAAAAAATACCTGTAACAACATGAATTGTTACTGACATTCGACAAATAATACATTCGGGTATAAAAATATTTTATTTAATTATGTAACAAAATTATATTTTATTATGTCTTGAATACAGTAAAATTTCTGCAATAACAGTTTAGTTATTAGATAACGTAACATATTTATTACTATGAATTATAGCTTCCAAATTAATCCCCGTTTTTTACAGTCCGTATCCAAAGGGGCTCGAAGAGATGCATCGCTTTTCATCCGTCATTCTGCCTTAGGGCTTTAGCGCCTATATAACTATAATAGTTGGACACATATTTTCTTCATAATTTGAGCGCTGTTTAAAGCTAGTGTGAGTTTCCATCTCTAAATATGAAAATCAGTATTTGTTTGTTTATTTGTCCTGTACGGACTCTCAAATGGTAGAAGACAGAGCACGGAAGTGTTTAGTTTAGTTCAAATTCTCTGAACAGTTTTAACAGAAAAGGTTTTGGCACCTAAATAATTTCGATTACTCAGTGGGTGAGTTGATATGCAACAATTTCCATCGGATATCGTTTGAAAATTAGCACCAAAAGTCGATAATTATAGTCAAAATTTAACAAGAACCCGTTCCCATATAAGTACATCCCATATAAGGTTACTTGATATTGTAACATCCTTTACTATACCACCGTGCAATATTTATTTAATGTATTTGTCATTATTTATATAAAGGAAGGTTAGTCTAATTTTTGGCTATAAACTCGCCTTGAACCGCATTACGTACACACTTATTTCACATCCTCCCGACTACCTCGCATCGTTTCATTATAAATAACTGAATATTCTTTAAATTTACATTTTTTTATTATTTTTGAGCCAATTTTAATAAAAACGCTATGTTAATCGAATCTTAGCAGAATACACCAGTGAATAATTCAAATCTGATCACGCAATCCTGACATTAGCGTCTACAAAAACGCTGACGAAATTCTAGCCTTTGTTTTAGGTTACATTCCTTATAAAACCCAGAATAATAGTTTCTCCTAAATATGTTCATCCATTAATTACAGATTTATTATATATCGAAACTGATAAAAAGACATGAACATTAAAAGGAGTCCCCCAGGAGACATGGAAGCATGTCTCATCGACGTAACTATCAGACAGATGTGATTCTCATTTGACTGATTTATTCCGGAAGATATCGGCTCACAGAGTGTGAGTTATACGAGATACATACATACCAATTAACCTCTCCCCCTCGCACCCTTCCCCAAATAGGGAGGCGCCAATATGTTACGTGAACGCACCGGTGCCTCAAAACTAGATTATCCATAAAATAATGTTCGATAATCTATTTAATTATCGTATGTCAGCTTTCAAATCCTTATATCAAAATGGAGAAACAATATGTATTACAAATTGTGAAAGACTTAACTAGAAAAAAAAAAGAATACCACTAGTCTTTGACTTTATTTATTACATTTAGTTTTTGAAACCAAAATACAAATACGTATATGTTTCCCTAGAACATAAGTGTATTGAAAAGCTAACCTTAATAATAATGGCTTTTACGTACCTTGCCTGTGTTGTGGTCGTAAAATGTATTCTCACTTAAATTAATCAATTATTTACTAAAATATAAGTACGAAATGTATTTACTATTCATGAAATTTCAGTAGCCGTTTAGGATTCAAGTGGAAATTATCGAATATTTTATGATGGAATCGACACGTTTGCATTAATTAAACTTATAACTTTCAGCCGTGCGGCTTGTGTGAATTGAAAGTGATTTATCGAATTAAGCAACAGCCGTTGTGGTAGGAATTATAGCTTTTAATGTTGGTCTCTCCAACGGGAGATCCTGGATTAAAATCCTGTCCTAAGCCCCTAAGATTATGAGAGAAGACCTGAGCCCAAGAGTCGGCCAACTATGAGTTCCAATGATGAGGCGTTGTAGGAAAGCGGATGGGTGTTAGCTAGACAAGCTTCACTAAAGAATACTATCGTTCAGCGAAGCGTACAACAAAAGGGCGTTTATTCGTTAAAACCCGGTATACATATGTATATTATAATACTAGCTTTTTCCCGTTAGCCCTTAGAACCCCTTTTGTAAATAAACATTAATTAGGAAGCCTTAATAAGTACGGAAAAACACATATTACAAATTTCATAACCGTATCGTTAACCGTTGAGGAGTTCAGTTGTCTACAGCCAATCCTGAACTTGGCATAAGGCCATGTTTGTTATAAAAATGAATTGCCATCAAGACTGAAGGTTAATGTAAAATTTCAGCTCCGTAGTTAACGTTACATGTTAGCGGTGATAGCCTAGTCGTTAAAAATTCGGCCTTCTACTCGGGGGAGAGAGTTTGAGTCTCAGGGCGCGTACTTCTGACATTTCGGAGTTATGTGCGTTTTAAGCATTGAAATGTCACTCGCTATAACGGTGAAGGAAAACATCGTGAGGAAATCTACATGCCGGGGAGTTTGCAAAACTCAAAGGTGTGTGAAGTCTGCCAATCCGCACTTGGCCAGCGTGGTGCACTATGGCCTTAACCTT
>DWJZ01000079.1:0-46880 GCA_018249125.1 Asbolis capucinus
TCTTCGGAGTTGGTAAAAGTGAAACCTCTCATCAAATCTTTGATTTTGGGGAAAATACAGAAATCACAGGGTGCTAGACCGGGGCTATGTGCAGGATGGGTAACGAGTTGTACTTTTTAGGAAACCAAAATGACTTTGTTTTGTTGCCCGTGTGTGTAGAAGCGTTATCATGATGTAGGAGATCGCGGCTTTAAAAATAACATTTGAAAAATATAACATTCGAAATTCAAATAGTTTGGATTAGCTAGAAGTGTAAAACTTTTAGTATGTCCCCATGTATATAAAAGTTTCGTGTCACAGTGTTTCTGTGTTCGAACTCCTCTGACACGGCTTGACCAATTTTTGAGATTTTTTTTGTTTGATAGGTGTGAAAATAATTCGTAGGCTGTTATTATGGTCTTAAATGAGAAGAGTTGGCCTACCCAATTTTTTTTTAAACACATTTTTTTTTACAACCCTAAACGTTACTCTTACACCCCCGCCTCCATTTCACTATTTCAACAAAACAACGTTTGGTGGATCAACTAGAATACTATTATTTGATATAAAATAATTCTGAAGCAATTTTCTTAAAACACACTGAAAATGATAAAATACAGAAAAGATACCTTAGAAAAGATAGAAGAGACACCTTGTGGATTTTGTTGGTACTAAATAAAACAAGTGTAGTAGATAAGTATCAACTTCAATGTTCGAATGAACAAGTTAAAAATTTTAAACTTAGTACATATTTAAATTTGGAACCTTGGCCCTGATTAGTATTATTGAGAGTTAATAAGCAGTGTGACCTCGCGGTGACAATACGTCTAGACAACCTAAACTAATTTAGTAAGTAGAACGAATTATTTGCATAATATCAGTTTTGACCATAAAAAATTAAATTTTGTTATGATGGTAGATAATAACCTCCGTAGATCAGCCACGTTTGTTACGAGCATAAATTGACTCATTTTAAATTATTGTTGCGCCGGTTTTTAAACGATTTCATAAAAGTATTTACTTATATATTTTTTTAATATTTAATTAATATATTTTTGCGACAATTTTCTCTAATTATTCTTGAACATTTAATTAATTCTGATTTTGGAAATTATTAGGTATTAATCATATTATGTTCAAATTTATAATATATGTATAGCTAAATACTGGGGTCACTATTTTTTCAGAGATTAAACATTAAAAAAAAATTATATAAAAATAAAAAAATAACAATAAAATATAAAAATACTATAAGGAAGAAATTAAAATGAAATTTGAAAATGTGAAATTGGTGAAAAATTGGAAAATGAAAAAAAGGTGAAATTAAATGTTTGTTTATCTAAATAATCTTAATAACATCCTTTATCAAAACAGATCTACGACTAATAAACGTACATGCTCTGCGTCTATAATAATATTGTCGTAACCGGTAGTTACGCTGAAACATCCATTAAAGTCCATATTTAGGTTATAGATTTAAAAAAATTAATAGATCTTTATTCATGATCTGTTGTTTTGTAAGTCATAGATTATTTTGTGTAAGTACTACACTTCACCTATCGAAAATTCGATCCGAAATTAATGTGAACAATCCATAAAAAATATTTTCTAAGATTTTCACCAACTGGAATAACTGTGTCGAAGAGTTCGTTTTATTCTACTAAATTATACATTTTATTTTTGCATATGAATAAATAAATGCAATAGTGATCAACGAATATAAAAATATATAAGATAACGTAGGAAACATTATAGTCTCATAGTTAATTCGCCATCAATTTACAGTAATATTCAGCAATAAATATTTTAAGCGTCTTCAGTAATATTCTAATACGTACATAATTTGATGATTAAAATAATGTATCACAAAAAAAAACATTAAAAAAATTATCTATGATCACCAATAGATTAAAAAAAAAATTTAAAAGCGCGCGAATCCTGCGATCTCAGAGTACTAATGCGCGCGCGCCGCCGGCTTATCAGCGGTAAGCGGTAAGACTGAGTTGAGTTTATCCTCTTGCATGTATACAATACGAATCTTTGGCAAGGTAAAATTCATCACTTTATCGCAATAACCACCTCACGTCACAGCCGCAACCAAGAACAGTAAAATTACACAGTTCCTAAATAGTTATTTGTTATTTACAAAGTAATTATCCTCCATCATTTAGTGTTTATTGTATCACTGCATTTTTTATTTAATTCGCTTATTCCATGTACATTTCTACACAGATCCTTTAGGGAAAGGGGGGCAAGACGGAGTACCCACCTCAAATTGGAAACCAATTGATAAATTACGATAGTTTTTGCACACGACGCAGCCCCACCACGGCAGGCTGAACTATGACACCCCGTCTTTTAGCTACAAAGTGCAAAAAAATGTTTTTGGCGACTTCCTTAGCATTTTTTTACTTCAGTTACTGCATGTTTACTCAGTAAATATTGAAATATGGAAATAAAACTAAAGTTATTATTATTAATATTGATTTACAATTACACAGATCGGTACTTATTTACTTTTGTTTGAAAGTATTATTTTTATAGGTAATGTTTTGAATTCAATTTGACATGAGAGGGCAAGATGGGACAAGGGGTACCCCATTTTGTCCGCAATAAAATAAGAACTTTTTAAACTTTATTTTCTACGCTGGTGAGTGTTATTAATAGTGTGAATGTTTTTGATGTATGAGTATTAATGTATCTTATGAGTAAAACATAAACCATCGAGCGCCTTAAGAAAACGAGGAAAATTCATACCATAGAGACATGAATTAGGAAATACGATTAAAAAAAGAAATTAGTATAACAAAGTAAGAAAAATAAAAAAAAAATAAGAAAACTTAAGGAAACTGAGAAAAAAATTCAATTAATAATAACAGAGTGGCTAAAAAGCAAAAAGTATCAAAGATTAGGTCCTCATTAGAAAGTAGCTACCGCTAATTATTTGAGTCCGAACGAAGGTTGGGCAGCTTGTACTGCATGAGGTAAATGGGCACATTGCAGCTGCGCTGTGCTGTAAATGATGTTTTTTTTTTCAGCAAGTAACAAGCCCCATCTTGCCCCTTAGGGTACCCCATCTTACCCAAGTGTGGGCAAGATGGTGAGATCTGACTTTTTCTATTTTTTAAACACGTAACCCATGTACTAGGTTAGACTAAATTATAGAAGACCAAAGATGAATATAAAAATATATGACGTATTATAAACGTGGAATATCTTGTTTTATTGAGTTTCAAACGTTAACCCCATCTTGACACCCCCCCCCCACTACATTAAATTATTGTATAGAAATAAATATATTTTGAAAATAGATTTTTTAGTTAATTCCGTACTTGATAATTTACAATATAAATAACTATTCATCAAACGTCTATTATAAAACGAAAGGAACTACGTTCTGATTGGAGTCTATTGTGCCACACGTTGTGTTTCACTGTACTTACATATATAAAAAAATAACATTAAATAATATTGTCTTTACTATTCAGTTCCATTACGGTTATCGCTGTATAATAAATGTACCTACACAACAGTGACACGATCCACGGGGGAAACTTATTCAATTATTGCAATAAATGACACTAACTCCGCTACCGACAAGATAAGGCTCGATACAACGTCGTCAGCACGTTTACCGGTTATTTTGATACAATATAAATATTGAAATTAGGGAAATACCTTAATTTTTTTATCTGAGATGTGCCTGACATACCAAACTGCATGACTACCGATAAGAATTTAATCTCAGCCGGGATAGTGGAGCGAGAGTAGCACACGGTCCCGGCACCAAAACGGTAGGCGTCGACACCGTGTGGTATTAGTGGGTTCGAGTCCCACATACCTGTCCGGCTTCCCGTAGTCGGATGGACGAGATGAGGGTCTTTCCACACGTTAAAAAAAAAGGATTTAATCCCATTAATATTATAATGCGAATGTTTGAGGTTGGATATTTGTTCTACTTTCACGCGAATACAGCTACTCAACGGATCTGAATAAAATTTGACACAGGTATACCCTGGTATAACACAGGCTGCTTAATTTTAACACCACGCGGATGACGAACACGCTGTAGCTTAGTTGATACTGACCCAGCCTATTCATGGTCGCGGGTTTGATTCGGGTGGGTCGGGTATTCGACAGATGTACTTATTTTGGGTTCTGGGTGTTATTTGTCTTGCTCATGTCAGCCGCGACACCAGTAATCCTTCATTCATCATCACTGTAACCCATAAATGTCTCACTGTTGGGCTCAGGTCTCAACCCATATGTGGGGCACAACCACAACACCACGTGATGCCATAATACCTACTTTTTTCTGGTACCAGGTTCTTTCGAAGCGAAGCGAGAGCAGTTTGTAATAGTTACTTAAATAAATTTGTCAGCCAATGTAAAATAAGCCTTAGATTACGGCGAGCCGTGTGTCAAGTCCCACTAACTGCCGGCAACTGTAAGTGGGTAATGACACATCAAATTATGTACTTGCTATGTTCGTAGTCAATGCGCAGCAGAGTAGGTAAGTACTAGAGATGTGCTCACTGTGACTAGCCCACTAGACGGCTGTGCAAAGGCCGACTAATCGGCTGACTACAGTCAATGATTGACTATTTGTGAGTTTGTCTGTCGTTCATAAACTCTGAAACGTTAGGAGATAGAGCACGGATGTCTTCTGAAACTTCGTTCAAAATTCTCTAGGAAAAGTTTTGGTACTAAAATTATATCGATCTGACACATGGTTGGTAATCAGTTGCTACGTATGAAAGCGCGTTGAGTATAGCCAGTATAATAATTATTAAACAAAATACCCGACTGCCAAAAACATTAGTAAAATTTTTTACAATTTTTGTTAAGTGAGTAATATATGTTATATCAAATAGTTATTTTTGAAATGGTCTTTATTACAATCTTTCATTTGATATCCTATTGCTAAGGTAAGAATAAAACAAGATTTATTTAAATATTTAAAAACACAAGCTTTCATTATAGATCCATAATGCAAAGAAACATAAAATTTCTTAACTGGAGTTCCCTTGTCTAGAGCTAATCCAGAACGTAATATCAGGTCATGCTTGTCACAAAAATGCATTGTCATCAGGATGGAATGCTTATGCAAAATACCAGCTCCGGAGTGTTAGAGGAAGTGACTCCAAGCTCTCAAGATTTGACCCGTAACTAATATAGTAATATACTAATATACAAACATACACTGTGAATTAAATAAAAGCTTGTAAAAACCCAAATCTATCTTACCATTTTTCCTTAGTGGAATTTCTGAGATAAAAAATATCCAATAACCATTCTCCTTATAAAAGCTACAAACATGCCAAATTTTATCTAAATTAGTCCACTGGTTTCGGAGTTGCCATACCAATTTTAACCTAAGCGGGAACAGAACCACTTCTTTTAGATAAAACCTATCCTATAACCATTCTCGGGTTTTCAATTACAATTATGCCAAGTTTCTTCTAAATCTGTCCTGTTTTTGTGTGAAGCGAACAGACAGACACGAAGTCAGTCTGCTTCACTGACTAGTCGGCAAATCTCTAGTACTTATTCCCATCTTTTAGTAAAGCTACCCACTATTCTTCTGGAGTAGAGTAAATAGTACGGGTGGGATCTGGTGGTGTCATTATTGGCCCCGGTCACTTCAAAAACGAAGTGTCCTTTCTGTTTCTATACAATTTTCTGTAAAAGGTATTAAAATGTAGTTAATAATACACATTGTATAGCATTTAGCTGCCGGCCGTTCAAGTTTAGATGTCGTTCGATTGCAATCCAGTTAGAAATTGGTAAATATTCTTTCATTTTAACTGCGTTTCAATACAACTTCATCTCATGTTAATATCATACAAATGGCTCTTAAACGACAAAGTCACTACAGTGGCGTAGCTATCTTGGATGGTACCCGGTGCAGAAGTTGGTGGTGTCACCCCATGGACAGTATAAAAGCAACATTTTTTTATAATTTTTTTTAATGTATGTACATTGCTTATGGTTGAGTAACCGGGTGGTTGTCACCCCAAAAATGGTGACACCCCTGCCGCCCCCCCTTTGCTACGCCACTCAGTCACTACATGCCTTGTGAAAGAATCTGCTGGCAGGACGTCTAACTGGTCGGTCAGTTAAAATAAAACACGATATGGTTTGTCATCATTTTTATTAGTTAATTTGGGACGAAAACATATGCGAATAAATTATTACGTAGGTGTCCAATACGTCACTAACCGTCTGTAAGGCATTTCTCTATAATAGCCGTAGCTCAGCGAATGTGGGCAGCTTTACATATCTAGTACAATAAAGGCCATATTCGGAACGAAACACGTGTGAAACCAAGTGAAGCTATCGGAACAAAACACGCGTCAAACGATACCAATCGTCGAAACGAAACTATCGGAATAAAAGACGCGTCAAACGATACCAATCGTTAAAACGAAGCTATCAGAACAAAAGACGCGTCAAACGATACCAATCGTTAAAACGAAGGTATCAGAACAAAAGACGCGTCAAACGATACCAATCGTCCAAACAAAGCTATCAGAACAAAAGACGCGTCAAACGATACCAATCGTCAAAACGAAACGATCAGAACAAAAGACGCGTCAAACGATACCAATCATCAAAACGAACTTATCCAATTACATGATTAAAAAAATATAAGTCATGCTTAAATATCGTTTGATAAGTATAATAAATATTAAATCAGGTAATGCAATACCCTCCGATATATATCTTGTCTTAAGCCTAACAAATATACAGTCTACGGCAGAAAACAAATAGAAACCAAGGAATAAATACATTACAAGGTTCAAATTTAAAAGATTTAACTATTAAACTCACGGAGCCTTAATGTAATAATGAAAATTTGCTAATATTCGGTCACAAGGCTATAACGGTCATCTTATTGCTTATCGTCTTCGGCCTGATGTCTGGTCGGGCACTACGAGCGAATTAATAACAGCAATACAATTATTACTACAACGAACGAGCAAAATCTCAATAAGTCGACGCTCAATGTATTCCACGGATGCCGCCATCTCCATATCCCGGTACAAAAAATATCAAGCGAACAATCAGTCTTGCGGCTAGTTCTCGTCGTAGAGCGGTGTCGCGTCCCCGAGCGACATGGAGCGCGGCGACGTATTGGTATGCGGCGTCGAGCGTACTGAGTGCGCGCGGGACGACCGGCCCGAGCTGCTGTGAGCGTGCGGCGTGCGCACGTCGTGCCGGGGGGTGCGCACATCGTGCCTGGGAGTGCGCACGTCGTGCCGGGGCGTGCGGGACGCGGCCGGGGTGCGCACTGAACCCGGTGTTGCCGCGCCGGGGGTGTCGCGCCCGGAGCGGTGCCGCACCCAGTCCTCAGCGGCCTTCTGCCAGTCCGATGGCTCAGTGTACGCTGGGAGCGGCATGGGCTTGAGGCGCGGCGCGGGGGTAAGGAACTCGGGCTGGCGGGGGGTGGCAGCGAAGGGTGTCATGTATGGCGTCTGAGCGGAGGGCGTATACGGCGTGTTGATGTAGGCGGGGCCGGGAGTGTGCGCGGGCGTGTGGAAGGCGGGCGTGTGCGCGGCGGGCGTGTGGTACATGGCGGAGGTCATGCCGCCGTGCGGGGTGCGTGCAGCCGGCGTGCGCATCGCAGGCGTGTTCGTCGGCGGCGGGTCGCGGAAGTGCTCCTTGAACCACTTGAGCAGCCCGCCGAGGGAGTCGAACATCTTCTGTCGAAACTTGTACCCGTCGGGGGTCACCGAGATATACTCGTGCGTGCAACGGTTCCGTGGCAGGTAAGACAGGAGGAATCTGCCGGGGTGGTTCTTCGCTGCGGAGATGACGTAGTGAATCTTGTTTGGATTCTTGGCCTTTTCTTCCTTAATCACTTCCTCGGCTTTATCACGCATGCCGCCTAGTGGTTTGTAGTACTTGTATGCGATGAGGTCACGTGCATGACCTGCCATAGGGGTCACATATCGCGCTATGATTTCATCCAAGTCCTCAAACTCTGAGCCCTGAATCCAGAGACTCCGACCTGGAGCGAACAAAAGACACATAAGAATGAAACTCAAAAAAACACACCACAAATACATCTGAAAGTTTTAAGATATAAAGTGTATGTAATAATTCTTAAAAATAAGTTTATCGTTATAATTTTTTTATCATATTGATTTTATAGAATTACACGGAATAAGCTCATACAATACCTAGTGAGAATGCATTTTCCTTTCCTTCTTCCCTGACATCAATGTGTTGACAGATGCCGTCGGCTACCTTCCACGTCACAGTAAGGTGATCTTGACCCTGTACATAGAATAAAATCTATACTAATAATAAAACTCTAATGGAGTCAATTCTGTACATTATGTAATTTTTGGAAATTTCGATTCGGGCTTTGTTTTCGATATAGAGAAAAACATTTTTTTTTTTTAATTTATTGTGTCTGTTCGAGTTTTACGTAAAACCACTGGACAGTTTAGATGAAATTTGGCATAGTCGTAGTTTAAAACCCAAGAATACGATATATTATAGGATGGATCGTTATCAATATTTTCATTTTCATTTCATCTTACTCGTACAGAATCTGAATTCGAATTAAATATTAATCAGCGACTTAAGTACCGGCAGTAACAGAATTACTAACCTTACTACTCGGCCGCACTATGACTTCTCCCTGTGCCATATTCTCCATCAGCTTCTCCGCTTCAGCGAAGGATATGTTAAAGAAGGAAGGATGCACGATAACCCGCTTCACATACTGCATTCGCTCCTTGGTTTGTTTCGCCTCCGTGTCCTTACGAACGTCCTTGTCTTCCGCCTCTTGGTCGTAGTAAGGGTCTTTTTGAGGTCTATGAGCAAATTAGATGAAGTATTTAAAAAAAAATCCTCTACAACTATTTAAAATTATATAACTGATTCCTGATCATTTTATTTGAACATCCTTTTAAGCTTATCAAAATGTTAAATAAAAATTAATTCACTTTTAATTTTAATTAAGTAGACGAAATATAGTTAGTTGTACTTCGTCTACATATAATTTAAGTTGCATTAAGTTTTTGTTTTAATCTAGAAACTGTTCGAACTAACTGGTCCCAACAGATCAAACATGGTCGCAGTGACCCAAAGGTTAATGCCCGTTACCCATCCATTCAAATAACTAACTCAATCTTCAATATGATACAAATGCCTACATTATAGATTCTATCATATACATACTTTCGTAATATTAAAAGTAAATTTCGTAATATTTTTTCAGTCACATTAAACAAGCTAAACAAACCTCCACTCATTATTCTTATCACGCAAATCGGACGTCTTCGACGAACAGTCGACAGAGAACCGTTCGACATCAATCTTCAGTATCCGACACTGAACGAGCTGTCCTATTCGCACTCGTTCTGTCGGATCGGTGACGTGCCGGTCCGAGAGGTTCTTGATATGGATGTAGCCGGAGAGACCGTTATCAAGCCGCACCCGAACACCTGTTGCTTGTCCGGGACATGCACCCGCGTCGAAATGGTTCCATACCTATAGAGCAAATGATAATTAGATAGGGAAGAGGACAATCAGTGCACCATAAGATTTGTGATCGAGGTTACAAATCCGGCTCGAAGGACCAAAATATTTATTGTTAGCAAATGAGTAAAAGAAATAAAAATCCTTTCATGTTACACGAAGGCTAACTCAACCATTTTAGTATCATAATTATTGCAATAACAAACAATTCCAAACGCGTAAAAACCCGAACAATTCAGAATAGTTTTTTTTACATATAAAACCTCATTAAAATACAATAAACAAAATAAGGATAATTACCTCAGATAATTCTGGGAAATCATTCTTATGACAGAAAGGGCACTCCCATAATCCCGTCTCGTCATTTCTCACTGGATTAGCCTGATCCAGCATTTCCCTCTGTGGTTTCCTGTGAGAAATTCCAACTACTGTGGCCAACACCAATTTTCCTACATAAAATGTTTCTGGCGACTCTTTGGTCAGAATATCGAACAGCTCTTCGGGAGTCGCCGATCTGAAGGGAACCCGAAGGTCCTTGTACCTAGAGTTCAATTCGGCTCGAATATCATACAAGGTGATACTCTTGTTGCCGAATCCCTGTCTCTCCAATTCTTCAGCAAACGCGTCGAGATCTAGATCTTTCAACCTCTCAGGAGCTTCCAGAATTTCTTCCAAAGCACCAGCAGGATTAGCATCTTCGTCCTCGTACTCCAAAGCGTCTACCGCCATCTTTCGAGCCCATTCATAAGTCTCTGGATGCACTCTGGACCCATCCAGTACTTCTATATATGCTTCTGTACTATCACCAAGACTATTTGTGTCTATTTTAATAAAACCCGAGCAGTTGATAAACACTTTCGGCCCCATGTGACAAACTGTGACTAATTGAGTTCTATTTTCTAATTTCTGGTTGGTTTGTTTGAATAATTTTATGAGAGCTTGTGCCTTTCTGGGTCCTAAGCCGCATACAAACTGGAGTAGCTCCATGCCCCGGCCAGTAAGTATGGCTTCATTGACATCAACGCCTACTTCATTCACTCTGTTAACGAACTCCAGTTCAATCCCGTCTAATAAATCTTCCTTCGCAAGCTGGTCTTGCAAGGGATGGTATCTGAAGCATAGAATTTCCTCATCGGGGCCGCAAAGTTGTGATATTTCCATAAGTGGGTCTTGTGCTAAACGGGCTTGGCATATCGCTTGACGCAATATATCGGGGTACTCCTTGAAATCGTTCTGCAATTAAATTAAATTATACATTTTGGAATAAATTATCATGAGTAGCCAAAAATATGGACTATATAAATAATTATATATTATATAAATTTAACCCGTTCACTCTCCGTACAAGGTTTTGTTCCTACCAAAGGCCTTTATCATAATAACTTACTCGTCCTCGTATACTATTGGAGTATATCTTGCTAATATGGTTGTCGGCTATCTCAATGGGGATGCGCGGGAACTGCTCGTCTTCTACCAGTTGCTGAATACAATCAGATACGTCGCCCTTGATAAACTGCGCCTCCCGAGACTCTCCGCCTATGAATATCACGTGCGGCTTCTTGCGCATTATAAACCTGAAAAATATTTTTTTACATTTTCTAAAATATTCATAATTTTGTTTCACTTTTATCCAGTTGATAACACCTTGATGCAGAATTAATTTTCATAATTATAGTCCATCCGTAGAATACGGGCTAGTATCTGGCTCGAAGGACCAAAAATTTGCGCAGGGTAGTTTAGAACCATTTCAATACTTTCTTATGAGCCCAGGTTAGAGTGAAATCAACGAAGTAAATGAAACGTAACGTGCAGTCCTTTTTTTATAACTGTATCGTGTGTACTTCACGCGAATTATCCAGTAAACAAGTTAAAAAATGGTCAAGAAAACAAAAAAAAACATTTTATTTTGCTAACACGATACACGTATCAGTACTTTAGATATCTTACTTGCGCAATGCACTAAGATCAGAGTCCTTATTCCGTCGCTCGAGCGCGTTCGGCGAGTTCCGTCGCAGCAGCAGGTGCGGCAACCGCAGGTGGTCGACGACCTCGCCGCCCGCACCCACCGCGCACGCGAAGGCTGACTGCTGCCGGTCAGGCACGTACGCGATCGATATCACGCGGAGACCTATAGCCAAAATCAGTTTTTTTTTTACCATAAATAAGCTATGATGCTAGGCGATGAAGTATTGGATGGTAAAGCGCACTAGTTCTTCTTGATCACTTCTTGGTCGCAGTAAATTTGTACTGCTTGGTTAACGAGAACGAAAAATGCGGCCAATATATATATATATTTTTTCTATACATTTTTTGATATATGTGATTGAGGTAGTAATAAAATGGTATTATTTAGGAGATAAACGATCCAGTAACATGGGGGATGTTAACTGGGCAACATTTTCCGTGCACATCAGAAATGGTACTGTGGCGACATCGCACAACACGTCACATGATGACGTCACGACAAAAACCTGAATCACGCTTTCGGAGTTTTCTGTATCGTTAGCATATATACAAGTTCTAAAGTACCATTTTTCGTCTTCGTTGGCAGAGAAGAACTGATTTTCAAGCAGGAACACAAGCCGTTCGGGCTCTGACTCGAGTTAAAGGATGGTAGCTGACCAGGCCAGCCTCACCGAAGATAACCAGTGATAAGATTTGAAATAGTATTTTCTTTCTGAGATACTTTTCTTTTTTCTGTGGTACTTTTTACAAGCTTTTACTTAAATTGCAGTGTATGTTCGTATATTACTAAGTTAGTATATTTGTTAAGTGTTCGGGTCAAATCTTGCAAAGTTAATTAGACCCACTTCCTCTTACACTACGGAGCTGAAATTTTGCATTCACTTTTCGTCTTGATGACAATGCGTTTTTATGATAAGCATGACCTGATACTACATTCCGAATTGGCTCCAGACAAAGGAACTCTTCAACGGTTAACAATACAGTTATTAAATTTTATATGTTTCTTCACATTAAGGCTCTATAATGAAAGTTTGTGTTTTTAAATGTATTAATTACATACATATAACCTTGTTATTATATACATACATATATCCGCCTGCGTTATTGCCTATACAATGTTATTTTCTGTTAAGCAGCAGTTACATAACGAACTTACCGTTGGATGTGTCCCATTCTTCATCATCGTCTTCGTTCAACCGTGACTCGTAGGGTGCTACTTTCAACCAGTCGTATAGTCGCCGCCGACAACATCTGAACATTAAAATAAAATCGATCACAAAGCGTAAATATAATATGGCACTAAATAATCAAGACAATGAGTACATAACAATTGTAAGAGAATTGAAAATAGAAGTGACCTAAATAATGAGTGAGAAGATGCTGAGGAAAAAAGAGAGAAGTAACATGGAGTTAGGGGAACACATGAGATATTTAAATTTGAGCCAGTTTGATAGTAAATAAATGAAAGTAGTCTTCCTTCCTTGGCAGGAGAAAGAAGTCGGGAGCGAAGGGCGTGAGATACAAAGGGTCGGGAGAGTAGGCTGATGAAAAAAGAAGGGGATAGGATATAAGGGGGGATAAAAAAGGAGCCAAAAGTGAAGGGGTTAGAAATGAAGGCGTAGGAGAGCAGGGACGGGACACTAACTTGAGCACATAGTCCTTGGCCTCCTGCAAGAGCACAGCCTGCAGCTCGCGCCGTAACTCAGGCATTACGATCTTGGTGAGCGCCAGAGTCACAGCCTCCGCACGCAGTTCGTTCCACGCCTGAACCGTCGCCGCGAACTCGTCCTAATCGTAGTAAACCAATATTAAAAGGAGTTTGTCTTTCAAAGTATGATTAAGGAACATGTGAGAAAATGAATCCAAAATAATTATATACAGTGACAATTAGTTGGGATAGTGTTGTCTTTTATAAACAGAGCAATTTTCTATAATATCAACAACTTAAAGAGATATTGGTCTATTATATAAAACATTAATCTACATTTATTGTATAACACAAACCCATTAATAGCCGACGACTGAACCCGGCTCTTTCCTGATACTGAGGAGGCCTAGAACATACTCCACCAACCGAGGTGCAGTATGTTCTAAGCCTGGTGACCTGGTGAAGCAGCAGCTCCAATGCGGATTTTTGGAAGGAATCCTTTGATATCTAACAGGACCAGGACCGTCGGCTTTACGTGTTCCTCGAAGCACGGAAGCGCTCATGAAACAATGATATTTGATATAATTATGATAATTAACAGCGTAATTGATTTACCTTCTGATACAACTGCTTCAACTCCTCCAGGTAACTAGGCCCTGTATTCCCCTCAATCTGCTCGCTGATGGTGAGCTCCAGCAGCTTGTCCTCGGCAGCCATCGACAGCCGCAGGAACTGATCGCCGGTTAAGTCGCGCACTGGCTTCTTCTTCAAATACTTCATACTGTAACAAACTCGATGTTAGTTTGCGCTATTGACAGGCATTGGAAATTTGTCTTTCAGTGTTATATTACGTAATATAGTGTTATTCGTGCCAAACTTCATGACGGACAGGCAAACAAGCAAACGGGTCACCTGATGGTGAGAGATCACTGCACCAGAAAAAGAGAACTGCCTCTCAAGCTTGTCGGAACGATTCGGTTACAAAAAAAAGAAAATGAAAAAGATTTCTTCTTTGTTTTTTAGATTTTTTTTTTAATTGTTCAGGTCTTAATTCTCAAAAATACAGAAAAAAAATCATAACTTGAAAACTAGGCAAAATCGCAAAACATACGGGGTGATTCGGATACTCCAAGGGTTGCTATATCACCGGATTTCCGCTTTACACTATTTTCTGGGACACCCTATATAATAATAATAATACAATATATGACATACTAGCATTTTAAAGTATATTTTTTCTACTCACATTAACTACCTAATAAGTTACAACAAGTATCCTATATTGATAGTAAAATGTACAAGAATTACTTAGGAGCCTATTATAACTATAACTGTCATAACAATTATTAAAACGACCCGTCGGACATATATGTATAAACCCTGTGAGGATTGCAAGGTCCGTCTTCAAGTTGTTTCATTGTATATGTAAATTGTATTTAAATAAATTAAAAACAAGTTGTTACTCCAATTGCTCCCGTGGGCACGACGCGTAATTTGATAATGGTAAAAGTTGACTTAACAACGTTTAGCTTTTTAATTTATCGATTGAGGCCGTACGAGTCTGCCGGGTCAGCTAGTATTTTAATAAATCTTGTTTATAAAATGCTTATTGCGAGTATAATGTTCTCACATTTAAACTGAGGTAGCTACCTATATCATAGATGCGCGATATGTTTCGTGCATTTTGCATTTCTAATAATTGTAACATTATTTTAAATACATACAGCTCATTCTTTTAATTAAGCTTCCGTCCTAATGAGAATACATTTATAGATTAGCATTACCTTATACCATGTTCAGGATTGGTTCCAGACATGGGACAACAGTCAACGGTTAATATTCGTAGTTATGAAATATTATGTTTCTTCGTACAAGGGCTCTATAATTAAGGTTATAAAAGATTTTATTATAGTGTTAAAGAAAGGTAAAAGATTTTTAGGCTTAAAATTTTTAGAAATCGAATACAAACCGTTAAATTCAATATCTTTTTACGTATACGTTAAGCTCTGCTCCATAGATAACTAACCATTCCGGTCCGCTAACTCTTTTGAATTTCAATATAATCTGACGCCGCATATAAATTGTGTTGTAAATTATTTTCTCATTTTAGAACTTCTGTTCTCATTTCTTCTTTTTATTATAGCAATTTCTATTGCAGTTGTACAATATTTCAAAACTTATTATTCTCTTTTTATCTGAATTCTTTAGATTTAATTTTGGTATTATAAAATTCTTTGCGGTATCAACGATGCAACTTTTGCTGGAGCGGGTATTTCATAAGATTATTTCTGGCTGGCTGGGTTCATCCCAGTGATGGCCCACTACTGAGCATGGGTCTTGTTTCATACTTAGAAAGCCTACAGCATACTTAACCACGTTGTTCCAATACGTATTTGTGGAGGAGTTAGTGGCCAACTCAAACTTACAAAATCTTACCAAAAACGTTGTTCATTTATTACTAATAGTAATAAATACTAAAGTAATAGTTACTCCACCAATCCGCACTGGAGCAGCGTGGTAGAGTATGCTCTCGGCTTCCTCAGTTACGAAGAGAGACCTGTGCTTAGTAGTGGGCATTTAATGGGTCGAGACTAATAGTTTTTCTGAAATATCCTTCATCTATATGATTCAATCAGTTATACTTCTATTTTGTGCCACTGCTGGGCTCGGATCTCCACTTACAACATAAGAGGTACATTGTACCCCATATAGGCTACGTGCGGATGGGTGAACTTCACACATCTATGAGAAATCTATGGAGAGCTCTGGGAAGTACACGTTTTCTACAATGTGTTGTTCCTTCATCGAAGCAAGTGATAATCAAATTCTGATACGCTCATATCTTTGATTCGTAGAGATGCGTGCAGGGTCGTAGAGATGCGTGCAGGCGTGCAGGGTACCCAGACCTTTTTATCGTGACACCAACGTTCAAATCATTACGCCATAACAATTTTTATGTGTATTGATCTGAAAAAAAGCCAACAAATGTTAAAATCCGTTTCTTTCTTTCGCAGATGTTAAGTGAAATTATGATGAAGGTCTGAAAATGAGCAACAGAATGGACCCGCCGACTATTGTCTATCACATTTACGAAATAAGATGAACGGCCTAGAAGCGAAGATGAAATTGGACGGCACAGAAACTGAATGTAAAGCTTCTAACAATGAATGAGCAAGAATTACTTGGAGGCACGTTAGCGAACGAAGTTGGAGCGAATGATTTTAATTTATGGGATATTGCCATTAATTATACTATAAAAGATGACGATTTAAATAAATTCATTAATGATTCAGAAAAAAATGTCACTGTATTTGTTCAAGACGATGGTTATAATAACTGGTGGGCATTAGTAGCATTAGTGTTAGTTGTTTGTACTGCGGCTGGGAATGTGCTTGTATGTCTTGCTATATACTTGGAGAGAAGACTACAGAATGTGACAAACTATTTTTTGATGTCCCTCGCGATAACAGACCTCCTGGTAGCAGTTCTAGTGATGCCGCTGGGAATATTGACGTTGGTTCGAGGTGAGATTATATTGCTTTTATTACATTTAGGCTTAGATCAATTCATTAAAATTTATGTTAATTTTTCCGTACTTAGTAAGGCACATACAGCCCTCAGCCTATGTGGCTCGTTAGATAGCAATCGGTAAGCCATGTTGAAGGCCTTCTAGCTACATTAAATTTCCGACACCAATTGACCAGTGACCCCTCCATCAATCCGGATTAGAGCAGCGTGGTGGTGAACGCTCCAAGCCTCCTCAGTATAAGGAGAAACCCGCGCTTAGTAGTAGACCATGAAATTTTTGCCACTAGCGGTTTCCTCAACACAGCGAGTGTTACATCAACACATTTTTTTCGATCGTTTACAAACGAATCAAACCGGCAGGTTATGAACGCTTCACTATATCACAGCCTCGTACATTACTCAGCAGGCTGCATCGTGAACAACGGAATGCCCTAGAGCACAATAAAAAATAATGAAGATGAATAATCGTGTACAATTCATTAATTTGATTTGTGTATGTTCTCACAGAGGTTCTTAATACGTGCAGTTAATTTGAAAGAATTTCTAGGAAATTCATGTGTCATCATACAACAGTTTAATAAATATATCGAATATCTTTATAGAAATAATTACGACTCTAAGCTAATTGTCAAGAGTCATAACCTACCTGATTAGTACGTTGAATAATTTAATTAAACTTATTTTTCTTCTTCTCTATCAAAACGGCAAGGTTTCAATCTTCTCGCTTTTATTCTGATTAATTCACTTTACTTCCGATATTGGTTAAGAGTGTAGCAAAATTTAAGCTGTAATAAAACTAATCCTGCAAAGAAGTTGGCTGCTGAAAGTTTAAAGCTAACTGCGTGCTAGTTAGATTAGTTAAGGATTTTTATATGACGTATGAACTAATAAAATTAAATGAACTGCATATTATAGATAGTAGGTTCCTCTTCTATTTGTCTATATATCGCGTATAAAAATGGCTATATAAAATTCTATATAGAAATAAATATGTTTAATTAATATAAAAATATCTGAGTATTATTTTATTTACGTGCTTTATGTAAATAACAGTATGTAATATTCTTGAAAGCTTTCGTGCTTCGTAGGGCACGTGTTTCAAGTTATGTCGGAGGCACGAAGGCATAAACATTTTTGACACATGGGTTGGCCACTAACTCCTATGCTGTAAACCACTTTTGTTTTGAGCTGAGGCCTTTGCACAATCGTGGGCCATTATGGGCTTGTAGCTAGTCATATTGGATTTTTTGGACTTGAAGACTTACACTAGAATTGACTGCTTTAGATATGTATATATAAGAGTTGCCAGCATGGAAGCAATCCTTCTCCCCTGCGCTACGAAGTGTCGACAAGCAAAAATAAGTTTCCGTCGTGTTTGACAAATTACTTTACACTTGTTTTTAATTAGTTTACTGCGTTAGTGGGGCAAGAAGTTGTACGGCGCTAAAAAGCTGAAACTGAATTCAAGTAAAACTGGCAGATAAAATTGTTTAAGAAGGAACTTCTGTCTTTAGTTCGTTCGTTTTACGATGGAGTTGTAAAATTAAATTCTTTACAAAAATATTCTGAGCGCTTACTTCAATATACTCGTAACGTTATAAAATGTTTATTGTTTAAGTGCATCATAAAGAGAATTTTTTTTTAATCTCTAGGGAAAACGGGCTCTAAAGCTTATTAGAATAATTGATTAAAAATTATATGATTGCAAAAAGACAATATAGTTTGAACTTTTAGTAGAAACTCATTACTTTTGTATTTGAAACTTGAACGCCTCGCTGGCGGCCTCAGTTCTACGACTATCTTCCTTGACAAACAAACCACACTAAGAATGTAGGCGTAGGTCCTTTCCGAGTTAGAGTAGACCTTATACGTATCGCATAAGGCTCAAAATCACTTGACACCTAACGCTTTTGTTTGCTATTATCACTACGTTTGCGTTTCTATTATTTGCTATATGTACGTTCATACCTATATCTATATCGTAGGTGCATAGATTTTTTACATAGGTATCATGTTTGTTGAGTATAAATTTATCCCAGCCATTTTTACGCAATAAGTTCCACACTTTTAAGGCTGAAATTAAATTCAGAATAATAGCTGCAGATATAGTCCTATAAAGTTTATGGTATAAACAGCTGCTGTTACGGGCAAGTTTAAAATTTAACTTGTTAAAAACACCGTTTTTGTTTTATCGCCTTGTTTTTATTTGAAATCCGATTTGAAATTGACATGTCTGTATCTTTCCGCGGCCTTGTGCAGTGAACCTTTGTAATGGCAAGCTGTAATTTGCCTTGGTTATTCGTATTTATTGGGGCAGTAAACTGGAAAAAATATATATATGAAATATGAAAAAATATGTCTTAGGGAAACTAGTAGTATGTACATATGTGAATTTTGGGAACACCTCATTTGTTTAGGAAACTGTTTGTAAAATATTAAGTTTTAAAATAATAATTTTGCCCGAGTCTTAATTATATGTATGTATCCTCATCAGCAAAAAATCTGGTTCTGGAATTCTGAAAAACTTCATGACAGTATAATATTAGTAATTTAAAAGGGTAAATATCACAAATCGACAGTATAGTATAGCAGTACATGCAACTGGATTCTGCACAAGGCATGGTCAAACATACTTGACGATTTTGTTTTAAAACTACATTATTGACTATATACATAGGCAGTGCTTTAGTTAGCAGTTTCCAGAGATTTATAAAGATTCTTACAATCAGCTTCGAAATGTTTTTACTATTGAATTACCCCATTCGAACGCTATCAACGCCACGCTCAATAAATTTTACTTGCGTTCCTCTTAGATATTTGCTAAGGTCGTCCATTAGCTAGAACTTGTAGTATCAGCTGGACCACTGAACAATGATGGATGGAACGACTCGTCGATCTAGCGTCACGGAATTTGTAGACGTTTCGAGATCAATGTAGGGATTACAATTCGGATTACCGGATCGGGTAATCCTTCCGGCGTGGCCTGACTTATCCGGAAGTCAGATACGGTTACGGTTGTTTTTATATAATGAATAATTAAGATATGTGATGCAGTGATGATATTATTGTTCTAGTATTTATTTTATCGTTTTTATCTATACAAATCTAATTACTGAATTAATAATTAAAATGGAGGCGGGGAGAACCATGAATTTTTTTTTTTTATGTATATAAAATATGTAAACAAATTTTTAATAATCAATTCATTTATGAATATTAAAAATTTATTCAATATACTTAGGCTTTTCAGAAAAATATATGTTAGAAATACTTTAGATTATTAAAATCATAAAAAGGTTTATTAAAATATTTAAAAACACAAGCATTCATTTAAGCCTTATGAAGAAACATGAACTTTCATAACTATATATATTTCATAATCGTTGAGGACTCTTCTTGTCTGGAGCCAATCCTGATTGTAGTATTAGGTCATGCTTATCATAAAAATGCGTTGTTATTAGAACGGAAACTATGCAAATATTAGGTCCAAAGTATAAGAGGAAGCGGGCCTAATTAAGCTTGCAAGATCTGACCCAACTTAACAAACAAATATACTTACATACTAATATACAGATTTACACTGCAAGTTAAATAGAAGCTTGAAAAACGCACACCACGTTAATTTGGGTGGCACAATATATGTATATATATGTACAAATAATTTACAAAATTTGCTTTCTGCCGATGTAAATACGGCATACGAAATTACTGTAACATTTTGTCCCCAGAGTAGGTTTTAGTGTTAATAAAGGATGTCATAAATTATTACATTTTTACTTAACAACTATCTGTACCCGCAGCTTCGCCTATACATATACATAGTTTTTTTATTACCAGTGGACCAAAAATCCCATACCAACTATCATCCCGTATCCCAAGAGAACCCGGGTATAATCAGGGATGAAAAGTTTCCTAAATTATAAGAATTTCTCGAGATTTTAAGTCTTTCCGAAAATAAATAGTACATACATACATACATGTATATTGAGAGGCATTTTAGTACAAAATTTCACCTCCTTTTTTTATTCTTTACAGGATGGAATTAAATGAACGCTGAATTTATATTGAAAGCAATAATTAAGGATATGTAAATTTAAAATTTAAGGTAAACACAAACACGTATCGCTCAGGAGCTTGTATTGAAAATTTCAAAATATTAACATTATTTTGTCTTTTCTTTTCTTTTTATAACAAAATATCGAAAAACTGAGAAACACGTATTTCATTAATTTAAATAAGGCATGTTTCTTGCAAATTTCAACCAAATCGGTTGATATTTAAGAAAATTCCCAAACAAACTCTTCTCCGATTCCAGGAAAACCTGGGAATCATTCGGAATAAAAAGTATCCTAAATGTTAATTGGGGATATAATACAGACAGACAGACGGACAGACAGACAGACAATAATTCCAATAAAAATATTTTTGTGCTCTATCTCGATATAAGAGACTCATCAAAATTTTGAAAAAATGTTCAATGTACAGGAAACATCCACTTTGACTTTTATTATAATAATAGAATAGATAATTAAGTATTATCTTGTAAACAATATAGTTTGAAATGAAAAAGCAAAATTCTTCCGAGATGATCCATCCGAGCAGAACAGATCCGGAAAATGACACCGGATTGCAATCCCTAGGCGAACACGAACAGAATAGGGACCTGGCATTTACGAGCTGTGATTGGGTTGCGCAGTTTCCCTCATAATAATCTGGGAGTAAATATTTGAGTTTTTCACTTGACTTTAATCTTTTAACGGCATCTAGTTAACAGAAAAATAATTAAGGAATAAAATTTATTTAATTCTAATAACCAATTCCTTTTCACTTCGAAAGTCCTTAAAAGAGCAAACAAAGGCATAAATCACGTTTCACTGGCTTTGTACAAAATCTTTTTATTTCCAAATATCTGTTAACAGTAACAAGCAAATCAACCAAGACAATAATTCGATTTATGCAAATAATAATTGAAATTCGAATAAGCGATCAAAGTACTTTGTTAGGGGATTGTAACAGTCCTGAACTCAATTACGATTGAGGTAAAACATGATTGGACTAAGAAAGTAGCAAATTTATGTAAAGGATTATAAGCGGTTAGAGTAAAGTTGAGCAAGCTAAGGTGAGTCAAAATTTATCTCTAGCTGGTGGTGACTTTATGTACAATTCTGATGTATGTACTATGTATGTATGTATGTATTCCAGCTGTTTCAGAGGTGCCATAGTAATTTTAACCTATCATCCCACGGGAACAAAACAGTTTTCTAGGATAAAAAATATCCTATAACCATTATTCTTACATAAGCTACAAACATGTAAAATTTCGTCTAAATCGGTCCATTAGTTTCGTACTTGTCATACAAATTTTAACTTGTTATCCTGCGGGAACAAAACCATTTCCTGGGAAAAACCTATCCTATAACCATTCTCGGGTTTTAAACTTCAATTATGTCAAGTTTAATCTAAATTTGTTCAGTGGTTTTTGCGTGTCTGTTCCAGAGACAGACAGACAGGAAGAAAGACAATAAAAAAAAAAAATGTTGTGGTCTCAACATCCATAAAAAAGGCTCTCTGCATCAAAATTTCCAAAAAAATACTTAATGTACATAATTGACTACGGTACAGTTTTATTATTGGTATAGATCTTCTGCCGTTTACAAGCGCATAAACTATCACAAGCGCGGCTGAAAAGTGGATAGCTTTCGTGGTTTTCTTTTAGCTAGAATTTCAAGTAAGATTGGTCTCGATTGTATTGACTCCAAGAAAAAACTTTCGTCGTCAGACTGCAGATGTTAAAATTTTTCGGATGCCTTCCAGCCAGCTTAAAATTTCGGACAATAGGGTTGGTCGTTAACCCGTCCATTAACTGATCGTACCACCAATAAAGAAATAAGCTCTAGCCTCATTCTACTCTACTATGACTGTGATGGTTTTTATGTCTCCTGTAACACCGCAATCTTTTGTCGTTGTCACCAGTCACAGTAACCAGTCATCGTGGCATACACTTGTGTAGGAGTGGCCTGAACTACTAACTACAATGTCATGCTTACAGACCAGTAAAGATTTTGTCAACCGCTAAGTGACTTAGCATATTTCACTTGTGGACTTGAGAGAGTTCTTCTTTGTTAACTGTCTTCAAGAATGGAGGAATTTCTCAATTCGTCTGTATTATTTTATTAATGTTTACGCTAAAAACTGCCCTCGCTTCGCTTCCGTAGAACCAGTTACCAGAAAACTGTAACCGACAAACACTATCACGGATTTATTTCACTTTGTACTTAACATTTCACTTTGTACAGATTTTTTTAAATCGGTCCAGAAGTTTCGGAGCCTATTCAATTCAAACAAACGAACAATCAAATCTTTTCTCTTTATAATATTTGTACAGATCTCAGAATATTTTATTCGTTTTATCAATTTTAATGAAACTTTTTTTTTTAAAGCTGTCATGTTCCACGTGATTTTGAGCGAAATTTCCATTAAAAAGTTATTAAACACCATAATTGTTATTATAGTCTTTGGACAAAATGAAATATGGCTCAGAATAAAATGGGTATATCAATGACTTACGACTTATTTCATGGAAAAATGAGCAAGCTCAGAATCCAATGAATACGTTCTACTTTAAGTAATTTAAATTTATGGAGCAGGAAAAGGCTCAGGAATAATTTAATTCAATTTCGAGCTGACATTAGGGGAACTGGGTGATAGATGGTGGAGGATGTTACAACAAAACAAACATTGGGGTGCTCTAAACTATTCTGATCGTAGCAGCTGATAGGAATTTATTGACCTTTGTGAAAATCCTATAGTTCAAGGCTAACTGGCTATTTTGCAACTTTATCAAGAAAATAACATAATAATTTTAACGACTATATTTGTTGGCAGTGACTCTCTAAGCGTGGAGTTTGATTTCCAGACGTACAGGCACTTTTCACTTGTATGTTTGTTCTAGGGTTTTATGTGTAAATTATTCATGCTACACATGATATAAGAAATCCACATATATGCATCAATTTATAAATGTTAGTGTGTTTATTTGTATGTTTGTCCGTCTTTCACTTCAAAAAGGAGCGACGGATTGACGTGATTTTTTATATGAAGATAGTTGATGTTCTGGAGTGACATAGGCTATTTGTATGAATATTAAAACCACGTAGACGGAGACGCGGACGGACTTAAGTGAACCATATATGTATATACCGTCAGCAATGCGGTTTTAATACAAAATTTATTTTCAGTATATAGATTTCTCTGTTGACTTAAGCAATTAAGAATTTCATTCGACCCCAACGTAAAGGAATTCTTCGAACTTATCCCTAAAACCAACGATGTAATCAGTGAAGCGGTCGCCAAAGTTTTTCTTAGTTTTTAAGTCAAGACGCCATTTTGTTAGAAAGTTCCAAAAGTACGATCAACTTACGATTGAAATGAGTAACGTAGTCAAAACACTTTTTTGTAACTTGAACTTCACTTGTTTTATTTTACTTTCTCTTTCAGTATATTTTTTATTACAAGCTTTTATTTAAATTGCAGTGTATGTTTGTATATTGTAAATATGTTAGTATATTTGATTGTTACGGGTTAAACTTCTAAAAGTTTGATTAGACCCCCCTAGAGCTGAAATTGTGTATCAGCCTTCAGTCCTGATGACAATGCATTTTTTTGATAAGCATACTACGTTCAGAATTGGCTCCAGACAAGGGAACTCCTGAACGGTTAACAATACAGTTTCGAAATGTTGTGTATTTCTAGGTATTAGGGATCTGTAACTAAGGCTGGTAATGTACATTAATATTATAAAGAAGAAAGATTTGATTGTTTGTTTGTTTGAATTGAATAGGCTCAGAAACTACTAGACCGATTTGAAAATTCTTTTACCATTAGAATCCTTATCCCTCATGAACAAAGGATATATTTATTACGAGAAAAATAGGGATTCGCGTGAAATTTTCAATAATGTAACCCAACGTATGAAAAAAGTACTTTAAAAAAATCCTTATATCGAATACGCTGCGGAAATGATTGACAATAATGTACTACAGTTTTATAAATGATATCAATATCTATACTATAATAAAACTCAAAGTACATTTTTCCTGTAACCTGTAAACCATTTGGTTTACATTCGATTTCACATTTTTTACGGCAAATAATCTGCGTTGTGAGACTCGTACATTTTTTACATTTTATGAATAAGGCTATAGTGCAAAATCATAACTTTTCCACACAAGCTCCAAGATAGAGATATTATTATTTACTTTGTTCTTACATGACATTTAATCACTATATTTACATACAACATTATGCTACACATATAATCAGAATTGAACGAATACAAAAACGTTTTCTGTGGCATATTAAAGACTTAGCCCGCTAGCAAATAAATTACAGTCGTACGTAGACAGATTAAAACATTTTAAAATTAACCCTTTAGATACATGTCGCAAATAATTAGATGCTAAATTTTTACGTAACCTATTGTGTGGTAAAATAGACTGCTCACAACTTCTGCAAAAAATAATTTTCAGAGTACCTAGTCGTTTACCTCGATTCAATATCACGCCACTGGTCCCCCCCTCAGCGCACAGTACTTGTTTCTTTCTCTCCCATTTGTAGAACTTGTAAAATTTTAAACAAGTGTAATGAACTGGATTTAAATAACGATTCTTTTGGTAAATATAAGAAGATATCGTTGTCTTTTGAATAGTCCATTAATTATAATTGTACTTGTCTTATTCTTGTATTTGTTTTTCCTATTTTTTTCCATTTATAAATTAGTAATCAACATTGTGCCTAAACTTTATACCTTTTAGCAGTAAGTACTCTTTTAATTTGTCATCCATTATGCCATTACTTTGTGTTTCTACAATTTGCATGCGGTGTTTGCCTGTAGTAGGTTGTACACGTAGTTTTTAAGTTCTTAAAAATTGTTCCTATTTCATTTTTTCGTGTAACTACTGACCGACCGAATAAATAAATAAATATTTGACCAATTCAGTACATGTCCCATGAAGCGTTTAACATAAAAAAGTGAAAACCCCAAATTATTGCATTGACCCTTATAAATAGCCATAATATGAAGCCAATATGGCCATAATAGCCTTCGATATGTAACTTTCACGTCGTTTGCGTCTATTTACATAACTTTATGTAAAATGCATACACATTTAGTCTTGTAGGGTTATAATCGTGTTAGTCAGTTTCCAGTCTAAAATATAAATCACCACTGGGCCTCATTTCCACCGACCAATATAACGCGTTGTTCGTTGTATTCATTTAAAACACTAAGATTTATTTGATCTTGAAACCACTTGAGATCATTACAAGCACGGCGCCGAGACAATAATGTTCCGTTATAGGAAGTAAAGTCCAAATTGTTCTCTATGATTTACAAACCCTTAAATTCGTGTAATTGACACATTGATAACTTGTAAGATTATATTAATATACACCGATGTAGGGTAAGGTCAGTATAAATGCGTGGTTAACCTATGTGTTTTGGGCGCGCTCGTGAAAGGTCGGGAAATGCCGATGTCCCATTAGTGTCCGATTTCGTTTTCCTCGTTAATTGTTTATAAGCTGCCAGGGTCACAGCACATTACGTTACTCATATTGGTTCGGGACGAAAAAGGCTTGTTATCCCTATACTGAAATCTTTGTAAATAGCAAATGTTGCCAGAGGCGCTGCGTCGCTGTTGTCGTTGACAGGCCGGTTGGTTTAGCGGCCAGTGAACCTGACTGCTACATCGAAGGTCGAGGGTTCGATTCCCACCCAGGTCAAACTTTTCTGTGGTGAACAGGAATGTTTCTGTGTGTAAATATCTCAATAAGTATGTATTTAAAAATACATATGTATGTTTACCAGTTGTCTGATCACCATAGTACAACTTACGATTAGATTGGTTTCAGATGGTCGTGTGTGAGTTGTCCTGAAATATTTATTTTTATTTTATTTATATTTTGATCACGTTTTGTTTTTGATGTCGATTTTATACAAGGTTGTCGATTCCCATCTGGTATGGTATAGCTTCAATCCATTTATGGCCCACTACTGAACACGGGTCTCTCATCATACTGAGCAGGCTTAGAGCATACTTTGCCACGCCGCTCCAGTGCGAATTGGTGAAGGGGTGAGTGGCCACCCCAAATGTCGGATGTTTAATGCCACCCGAAGGATTCCGACGTGGCGTAACCATTGCTTTCTAATGATAACAACCTGGACCGAAAGTTTTATGTGCTCTCCAAAGCACGGTAGCGGTCATGAAACTTTTGCTCCTAGCTTTACACAATTGAAATTAGCCGCCGGGCTATTAGCAATTCCCATGTACTTATATAAAACTCTCCTGACACGGTGTCACGAATGTGCCTACGCCAAAACAGCTCGTCCGTTTTTTATTGCGATTTAATTCTGACGTTTATTTCAGTGTAGTATTCATAGCGCTAGGTGATAAGGCTTTTTTAATTTTTTGTAACGAAAGTAATTATAATTTTGTTTACTTTTGACAATAAAACATGCTCATAATCCTAAATTTATAACCTTCCATTCCTACACTTTTAACGGATTCTGGCATTTTGTTGGAACACATCTGCCGAGTCAGGTAACAATTAGGGAATTTTAACTGTTGGGGTTAAAATTATCTTTATAATCACCATTGCATAACTCTGCCACTTTTGGGGTCGGCACTTTTCAGAGGAGGTGATAATGTGAGGGACCCACTCACAATGTGAGGGACCTACCACCTGCCTAAGCCATAGTTTAACACGCAGATCAAGTGCGGATTGAAAATTCTGCTTAACCTTCTAAATTAGCAGCAAATCTGAATAAACTTAGGTGTTATTTATTCAAGGAATATTTCACAGCTCTTATCACGTTTTAAATGGTGTGACCTTGTCAACGCTACCACAACAGACTGACTTTGAGACTTACGTCGATAACTTTTGTTCTTCAACGAATTTATCAACACAAAACTTCGCAATGAAATACCGAGCGTAGCTTTTTGGATGGCACGCAGTGACTTTTAGCCTTTGAATAAGGTATACAGTTTTCTTGATTTTATCTAGAGGATTTTCAAATATTTTCGCTATGGATTTGAAAAAAATCTCTGTGATGTAAATGTCTTCAAGTCAAGAGTGAAAAGGGTTTTCTTTTATTAAATAGTGCGCTTTACCATCAGACTGTGTTGCCACTTACTATCAAGTCGCATCAGGTGGTTGCGTGGCCAAGCGCTAACTTATTGCATATAAAAGAAAATATTCTATTTTTTTTACTTTTGTGATCCAAATAAATATTCAACAGTACTCTTAAAATATATTTGTAGATAGAATACTACTTTCTTAGCGTGGTCAAATTACTAAGGATTTGACATCAGAGTGCGGCCGGATGGACGGACAGATGAAGAGATGGAAAAATGGGCAGATGTCTAGATATATTTGGCAATATTAAAAGGGTTCTTAATATTCCAACGAACACTTAAACCGTCAAATAATTAATTATGTTATTAATGTAAGACTCAGTGCACTTTGCACCGTAAATTAATAGTACAAAAAGTGCTCAAAGTGTTTGCGCAGAATTTCCGAGCAATCGTCGATAATAACGAACCATTAGCGCAGAGAGAGACGTTCATTAATTTCAGTAACATAAGTGTCTTTGGGCGAATAATTTGACTTGAAATTTCTCGTCGAAACAAAATGCTCACTTTGGTAACTGCATTAGTAAGATCATAATGTATTTTATCTTTAAAAACTGATGCCAAATGACTTCGTCAAGCAATAACAACTTACTTCGACTAATCTATACTAATATTATAATGCTGAAGAGTTTGTTTCTTTACTTGAACGCGCTAATATCAAGAAGTTAGTTAGCCCATTTATCTAGAAAGGCTATAGGCTATATATCAACGTGCTAAGACCAATAGGAGCGGAGCACCAATGAAGAATGTTTCAAAATCGGGGGATTCTTTCCTATTGAGAGCTGCCGCTGCGTTCGCTGCGTAAATGGTTAAAGTTTCGCAAAAATCATGATGTATGACAGAATTGTTTCCATTTGAAAGTTCTAGAAACAAAAAAGTCCGGGACAGCATAAGTCTATCTTTTTGCTCGCTATAACATTATTTAGGTAAATAATTATTTTTTTAATAATGCATTATTTGTGAAGGTGTTTTTATAAAAATGATATTACTCACCTATATAAAAGAAATTGCGGGTTAAGGCTAACTTTAGCCGAAAGTAACTGTTGCACGCGGACGAAGTTGCGGGCGGAAGCTAGTAATATTATAAGTAGCGAAAGTTTGTGAGGATGGATGGATGGATGTTTGTTACTTCTTCATGCAAATACGATTGAATCGAACTAGATAAAAATTGGCACAGAATCAGACTAGTCTGGAATAACACAACGATACTTTTTATCAACACATGACGCGGGCAGAAACGAGTACAAAATAATACAAAGCAATCAATATAAATTCATTTGTTCAGTAGTTGGCATTTTCATCGCAGCGGCCGGTCGCGGTTGCTGACCACGAAAAGAGTTTACTGAAGTGACACGAAAATCTAGTCCTTAATGAAACGACTGAAACTGTACACATTGTAAATGCTCAATAATACTTTTTTCTCTTGAATTTATAATTAATGAATATAGTAGTGTAATAATACATTAATGTTTTAATGATAAAATATGAACCGTAGATAGGTAAGTAATTTGAAAGCCGTTAAATATTTGTTCAGTAATTCACTTTGATCGTCGAGATTATTGACGTATCTATAATTAATATTATTAATATCTTAGGCGGCTCGTTAATCTCCTCGGCTCAGACATAGAAGATCTATTAACACGGGCTTAATAAATTTATAGTGGAACTGCCATCACTTCACTTGGTTAAACATGGGTCGTAGACGAGATTTTTAAATGACATATATTTTTATTACAAGCTTTTATTTAACTTGCAGTGTATGTTAGTATATTTTTATATTCGTTTTTTAGTAAATTTATTAAGCGTTCGGGTTAAATCTTCCAAGTTTAATTAGACCTATTTCCTCTTAGACTACGGAGCAGAACATTTTTCATAAGACTTCCATCCTGATGACAATGTATTTTTATGATAAGCATGACCTGATACTACGGCTAGGATTGGCTCCAGACAAAGAAACTCCTCAACTGTTAACAATACAGTTATAACATTAAATGTGTCTTACAGATCTATAATTAGAAATTGTGTTTTTAAATACTTTAATAAAGCTTATTTTTAATATATGCTTTCGTTGTTTCAGGATATTTTCCATTACCGGCTGTCTACTGCCTGACTTGGATCTGCCTGGATGTGCTTCTGTGTACTGCATCTATCATGCATCTCTGCACAATCAGCGTTGATAGGTAATTTTTGTCATAAATAAACACAACATACATACAACAACATATGGAACAAGAGAAAAGACATCACTATCACCTACATATGTCCCACGAAACTTTTTTTTATCTGTCACATAAAAATTGCTACGGCAATTTGTTGCACGGGAATTTTACCCGGCTTCAGGGGTGGCAATTCTGGACATGTGATATTATAAAAGGAACCTATTTATATAATTGTTACAAACGGCTAATTAACTTGATATAGACGAGCGAATCCAACTATATCATTTGTGGCGACATCGCACAATACGTCATACAATGACGTCACGACAAAAACCTGAATCACGCTATCGGAGTTTTCTGAGTTGTTAGCATATATACAAGTTGCGACCAACAACTGTCGGAGCTCGGCCGCTCCCCAGGCATATCACCTCGCCTGGCGGGAGATCTCCTTTTGCTAAATCATTCACCAATCTTTCAAGCAACCTATTATCAGGGATCGATGGAGTCAGTTTTCTGAAGTAGGTATACAACAACAAACCAAAATTTGCGAAAAAAGCTATTTAATCAAGATCTATATAGAAACCTAATAAATGCGAAAGTAACACTGTCTGTCTTACTCTTCTGCATCCAAACTACTGGACTGCTGTTAATGAAAATGTGTACAGAGATAGACTGGAAAACGAGAAATTACATAGGCTATTTTTATTGTGCAAAAGGCTCAAAAATTTTAAAATCACAAACCTTATTCATTGATTAAACACAAATAAATATTTGTTCGAGCGTTTTTGAAATCATAACCCATAGCGGAAACAAAAGTATTTCTCCTGGAGGCAGTGTTTTTATGCTTAAAATGTAAATAATACATCAGTTACAATATTGAAATGATTGATTTGTTTCATATTTTTCTCATTGTCCGTGTTTCACTCAATCTGGCCTTTTGGAGCGGAAATTAGGAAGTAAACGGCAATAAATTGGAAAGAAATTGCTCTTTTTCTTTGATAAAGGTTTCCGATAAGAAATGGATTGTTCCTGTCATTTTCTCACAATTTTGTCTTCCCCAAAAGTATAGATACTAAGAACAGAAGTTCATCGCTTTTTGATATTGGTAGAAAAACTATTTATACCCAGTACGAAGCCGTTTTGGCTATATATAAAGCACTAGGGTCTACCTGCGGCGTCGCCCGCTTTATGTGTTACTAGCTTTTGCGCGCGTCTTCGTCCGCGTGGTCGTGGTGGTGGGTGGTGGTCAAAATGCTGCCCTTTCCCATTTGTGAATTATTTGTGAATGAATGATACGGTTAATTTAATACATTTTCATATGTCCCGTACTCCGCTTACCACGCGCCCCGCCACCAGAGTACCCGAGCGCATGCCGGTTCATAATTTTATTATCTTTATATATTATACATTTTTTTCTAGATATTTATATAGCCTACGTCACTCAGTGATAATGTAGTATTCTAATGATGAAAGAATTTTTGAATTCGGATCTGTACTTTTTGAGTTTATTCATTACAAACATACAAAAATCCATTTTTTTTCTTATCATTAGTGTGGATTAAAAAGCGGTCTGTGTGCAATAAAGAGCAGTCCAGGCATTATTTTATACCTATGTGCCGAATTCATGATTCAAATCAGATCCGTTCAGTAGTTTAAGCAGGAAAGAGTAACAAATATCCGTCTATCCATCACAAACTGTTGCATTTCTAATATTAGTGCTATGGTCAGTGATGGGTGGAAGCGTTTATAGCTCGGCGGCTGGTTTCGATTGCACGCGACTGAAAAGGTTATGCAACATTGGGTGCGGTCGGTAGGAGGAAGGGTAACCGCTAGTGGCAAAAATACCAGGAGCGCTTCTGTACTTTGAAGAGCATGTATGTATGTTATCGTTAGATAGAAATAGTTAAGCCGTGTTAGAGATCTTCGGGTAGCAAATTAACTTCTAATTGGTTTTGCCATTAACCTTGTCATTGGAGCGGTGTGGTAGTTAATGAGCCAATAATGGATTGAATCCAATGTATTAATCTGCAAAAACCTAGATACTTTTGTTGAAAAGAACGTTTTTAGTACATTTCGCTGCTAAAATCCGGACTTTAAATTAAACACGGTTTGACAAATGAAACGCAATTATTCTTTTATCCAATGGTTAGTCTGTGGTAATAATACTTTTTTACGAAAATGCAATTGCAAATCCACTTTATATCGTCATGACTATAGCATTCAAATGTTAATGATCTTTAAAAAGAGAAAGCAAATATTTTCCTATTAAATATTTTCATTATTTAAAATGACTTTTCAAAATTTACTTAGAAACTCCCATAACGTTGACAAAATCATTACAGTACACAACTCAAAATATACTCTGCAGATGTCGCTCAAAATAGAACGGCATCGGAATATTATACGAGTTTTATAGGTACAGAAAATAGAGATTAAAGAACTGGAAGCGAATATCTTATTACTTCCATTGCTTTAAACGGGTTCTAGAATTTTGTATAGAAATAAAAATGTCACACATATTCCAACGCGGTCTAGCGTCAGTTTCAAGAGCTCTTACATCTCCACCCGCTGAAGAAACTTCTCACACCATAATGTTTATTTTAATATTCCCAACTATGTTATAATGTTGGCATTACCTTTCTTCTGTTAGCATAATTTTCGCTACAAAGTGCCTGGCGAAGTATTTACGTTGTAAACAATTATAGTTCACACGAAGTATACTAGATGTCGGTGTGCAATGATCTGAATCACGCTAATGAATGATACATGTAGCATTAATAAGTATCTGGAGTGATTTTTTATATAATGACTTTTACTGAGGAAGGTGTTTTTTGTGCTTGCCTACTTATACAACGAACTACTATTGGGACTTTGCCAATCGGGAAAATTTCCATTTATTTAGTACCTATTAAGATACAAAAGAACGAAGTTTTTTTTTCAAACTGGAATACATCCGTAAGATAATTTACAAATAAATTGTTATTGTCAGTACTGAAATTGCCAAACATCAGTCGGTGTCACACGCATGGTAGCGTGTGCATTGCACATTTATTTTGTAATTTAGTTTACGTGCAATTTATTTTTATATCAAATAATTCCTTCTCCATAAAAATGTTAATTGTGTTAAATTTCATAGCCCTCCGTCTGCGTAGTTTTCGTAAAAATTTTCATATTACGCATAAAAAAAAGGTTCAAATTATGCGTAGACATTAGCAGAAAAAAATTAAAGTCATAAGTGGCAAAACATATCCCGAGTTCTTACGTATTTTTTGGCACGTAAAGCCATCGTTCTTAGCTGCTAGTTGATGTTAGACAGTAACCAATAAGGTTATGAGATTAACGAGTATGTCAGTGGTCTTTGGATGGTATAAAACTACCGTTATTTGGATTTGACACAACCACTCCACCAATCCAGATTGGGACAGTATGATAGAGTAGGATCTATTTCTTCATATTCACGAATAGAACTCCGTGCTCAGCAGAGGTCAATTAACTTTTTGAAGTTAATTATTTGTTTTAAGAATTAAAACAAATCAAAACTTTTGTTGCAGATATCTCTCTCTTCGATACCCCATGAGGTTCGGCAGAAACAAGACTAGGAAAAGAGTTACAATCAAGATAGTCTTCGTATGGATTTTATCTACTGCTATGAGTCTGCCTTTAAGTCTGATGTATTCTAAGGTAAGTTATCCTTCCTTACTAATATTATAAATGCGAAAGTAAGTCTGTCTTTTACTATTTCACTTCTAAATACTCTACCGTTTAAGATAAACTTGTTACTAAGGTAGCACAGAAGTTGACGAAAAAGAAAAAAAGAAAACATTTATTTCGCCAAAGTACACGTAAAAGGTACACAAAATTAAGTTAATTAGCACTTAGTACATGTAGTACAAAAAAAAGTAGAAAAATCTACAAAAATTTAAAATATAACAACAAAAAATACAATACGTTTAGATATATGTATCAAAACAAATTAAAACAAACCAACACGCGATGAAAGCCTACCAAAGGCCTCCGATAAGACTTGACGACGGCCTCCTAACGACAACAATAAGGACCAACAGCTTTAAGTATCCGCTACTATTGCTATGATATTTTGATGCCACCGATCGCCTACCCAGCTTCCCACCACGCCTGTTGACGCTGAATTTGGCAGACCACTAGAATGCACACAAGCTGCTGAATGATGAGTGTTTCACAGACAGTCAATTCCTATTATTATCTTAAACTGTATTTCAGTATAGCAAAGCATAAGCATGTAGCATGCATAAGCACGTAGTTTTAATTAAATGAATTAACCATTTTAATCTAACAAAATTAAATAGAATTCATTACAAAATTTACCATTAAATTTCTGATAACTAGGCGAATTAATTTACGTTACTGAGGTTCCGATAGTGGAAGATTGAACCTGTAGATCTAAATGAATCTATGAAGAAACGCTGATAGCCCAGTGACTGACGCATATCAAAAGTGGTTATACCAAATAAGCAATTGCGATCGAAAAATAGACGGGTGAACGCTACTGCATACAATTGTTCTTTGCTTTCTGCTCCAGAGGTTACGTAAAGCTCATAGGTCCCGATGATAACTGTAAACAAATAACAGTTAACCGCTCGTTAACTCGTTAACAGTATAAAAATTCCAACCGTACCAAGCCACAATGGATCAGCCTGGTGGAGTATGTCAGGTTCTCATAATTATCAGAATAGGCCTAAGTTTAGTAGTGCGTAATAAATGCGTAATAATAAATGCTCTCTAATGACAATGATTTATACACTCCCACTATCAATCCGCAATAGACAACCCTGGTGGAATATGATCTAGGCCCCCTTAGTGGAAATAGATACCCGTACTCAGTGCGCTATTAACGGGTTGAAGCTTAACAATTATAAGGTTTAACCCTTTGTCTATTTAAATTTATTACCCTAATTTTAGGTTCATGATCAAGTCACGCGACTGTCGAGCGTGTCTATGCTGGGTCATAATTCTTACGAGTATTTCTGGTTATATGGGTTGACACGCCTATAATTTTGAAGTATTTATTTTGTGGCGTGAGAGAAAAAAAATGAGATTTTAGTTTTTCTTTATTGTAAGGATTGCTTTTGCTACAAACTTAGGATAAAGTGAAAGGTAAAATTTTTAGAAAGATTTTTACCTTGTTACACCAAAGAAGCATAACTTTTTACGTGCATACATAAGTACGCACACACTTTATTCACGAATTTCCTGACCGCACTACCGAAGGTCCGTAGATGCTGGTCTATAAATCTATACTAATATGTATAATATGTTTCCGCCTGTGACTACACCCGCGTGGTATGTTGATAAAAAGTAGCATATGTCAAAGCTATTGAACTGCAGCTCGACATGAAATTAGGCTTAAAATTGGTACATTGGTGGTGGTATTTACTTAAAATAAAAACACAAATAAAACAGAAGATTGAGTTTGATTAAATTTTAAAGTAACAAACATCTGACCATTTGAAAAGGAAATAAATTTGATTAGTTTGCTGCATACTTCACTCAAAGGTTTACAAAAGCCGCGGGTACAAATAACGTTCAATCGAATTACTTAACAATAAATAGTTCTAAACAGTGTAACTTAATTCGTTCCCGTTACCTCTGAAACTTTGAGTAAACATGCCGACTAAATCCGACCCAATAGGCTTAATAGACGTGAATTTCATTATATTATCTTTTGTGGCAATTGAGTTTGGATGGTATTATCATTAACGTGACTATTAAGATAATTTAGTGTAATATTAAAACGTGTGTAACTTATTTTGTAGCGACTTACGTAGGAAGATATATAACGATTAATTCCCGGCTGAGGCAGGTGTTCGAGACCGCTGAATTAATTTCGTTGGTTATGGATGTTGGTATTTTTGTATAGATCGTGCCATTCGTAACATATGCAACGCAAGTGCATGCACCCAGGATATCAAAGACGAAGTCAAGTCAAACTGAAAATATTTATATCATAGGAATTTAAACAATATGAGCGTGTAAGCTGCTGGAATTTTGTAGGTTCATGCAAATTGGATGAAAATGCATTGGATGAAAATGCATTAAATTGATTTAGCCTGCTGATGGAGCCAACAGGCAAACTCATGAACTTAAAAAGAAACTACGTAATCCTACTTATGTTAAGCTTAGTCTTATATTACATCGATCGTATTATCTTTGTATGAAGCCTGTCTGGTCAGCTAGCTTTTGCTCCAGTCTGCCGTCAAATCCGAGAACGACTGCAGCTTGAAAGACAGTTCTCATCTTCTTTCTCTCCGTCTTTAGTACTATTCCTTCCCTTTCTTCTTCTGTCTCCTTCTCAAATGATATGTTGTTCCTGTCCTGTTCCTAGTGTTTCTTCTTTATCTTCTTCGTGCGTCAGTTTATCAATTCTTACCTATCTGGCAGCACGTTAACCCATGCCTGTGGTTTTCTAATATCCATGGGTGACAATGATAGCTAACCATCTAGTTACATGTCTGGTAGTTTGGCTTCTCAAAAAAACAAAACTATGGTCTGATAACGAGGCCTAAGTCAGCAACGAGTGGGAGTAAAAGAGAATTACATATTTTTTTGTACAATATATGTATGTATCTCTTCTTATTGAATAAAGCATGATAATATATTATTTGTTTTTTCGCCTGCGGTTTCTCCCGCGATGTAGGTACTTTGAGAGAAAATAGCAATTTGATGTTATAGACTATAATCTGTTTCTGTGCCAAATTTAATTCAAATCTGTCAATCAGTTTTTGCGTAAAAGAAACATCCATCCATTCTCACAAACTGTCGCAATTATAGCGTCACTACAAAGTTGGACGGTTTATCTTGTATTTTAGATCCATATTTTAATTCCTAGTACGGGCAACATATATTATAAATTTATTTATTTTATAGACAAAGTTGACGAATATTGCACCAAATATTTAAAACATTTATAACCTCAAAGTAAAGCTGAGTTTACATTTCATCGGTAATTAACGAGTATCTTTCATAACTTTTAATCCCAAGCTGAAATTTATTTGGGAAATAATTAATTATCCACGAAAAGTTGTGGTGAGTTGGTTTCATAAAATGTTACAATAATACAGCTATACTCAGTCTTTAAAATCGTGGCGAAATGGAAAGTATTGTGATAAGGTTTTATTTAACTTGCAGTGTATTTTATTAGATTAGTTTGTTGGTTGATTCCTGAGAGCTGAATTAGACCTAATTCCTCTTGCATTACGGAGCTGATACCGATAGGGGATTTTGCTTAAAATTTTCTCCCCGATGACAAGGTATTTTAAAGATAAGGATGACCGGTTACTGTGTTGAAAATTGTCTCCAGACAAGGGAACTCCTCAACGGTTAACAAAGCGGTTAACAAATTATTAAGTAATAGGATAAAATGACGCCGAGAAGAGCCCAGAGGGTTTTACGCAGGGGAGATATCGGTGGGTTCACTTGAGATCCCGAAGTCTCCCCAGTTTGCGCCGAGTTGTCCGCGAGGGGGTTTTAGTGGGTAGAAATCTCACATTACCCGTGTTATTTTAAAAATTTCCCCTTCCAAAAAAAGGCCTATGTATTCCATAGTTAAAACTTATGTTCTAAAAATATTTTAATAAAGCTTTTTTACTGAGCTTTAGCTTAAAAGCTATGCACAGCATGTACAATTTTTAAATTGTCTGTACAGTCTGTACAGTCTCAGGTTCTATTCTCAGGCAGGGCTGACATTTGTATGATAGATGAATGTTTATTATTGGGTCATATAAATTATTTGTGATGTGTAAATTATGTTGCCAACGTTAACCACATCACAGAGGATCTGAGGGGGTGGCTTCAACTTATTGATGGGCAACTACTGAGCACGAGTCTCTTCTCATACCGAGGAGGCCTGGAGCATACTCCACACCCTGCTCCAATGACATTGAAGGAGATCTGGGGGTGCTAGGATTTATTTATGGCTTTTCGTCCCTAAAGAAAGGAGCCATTTCCACAAATTCTACTTCTAGTTTGGAATTTCAAACTCCTAGCTTCTTTCTAACTTAAGTTTAAGCTTCAATATTTCCAATGTCTTTAGATTTCAGGAACTTTTCATATAAAGAAATAGTAAAAGACATTTCCATACTATGTCACGTATTTGAAAACAAAGAAAATACGTAGCAATTAAACTAGAAATAGCTCTATACATTTTTTATTACCAAGCTGACGTCATAGGGCCTTAAAGGCGGTTATTTGATATTCAGGTCCTCCTTCGTATTGAAATGTCAAGCATGAGTGTCAATCCCCATCAATTTAATTAAACCTTGTAACCATAACGGACATATATATTATAGGGCGTTTTAAAACCAGTGTTTGTTTTCCATTGATCACCTGTTTGGTTTATCGAAAAATGGGAAGTAGATCGCAAGTCGGCGTCAAAAACAGAGCAAAAAAATATATATCAAACTTTGTTAACAAGCTTATATTTAACTTACTTTGTATGCTTGTATATTAGTATGTATAATTGTATATTAGTTTGTTAGGGGTCAAATCATGCAAGCTTAATTAGACCCACTTCCTCTTAGACTACGGAGCTGAAATTTTGCACAAAGTTTCCGTCCTGATGACAATGCATTTTTATGATAAGCATGACCTGATACTGCTTTCAGGATTGGTTCCAGTTAAGGGAATTCCTCAACGGTTATGAAATTTTATGTGTTTCTTCGTATTAGCGTTATAATTAAAACTTGGGTTTTTTTTAATATTTAATAAAGCTTGTTTCTTTTCTACTAATATTATAAATGTGAAAGTTTGTGAGGATGAATGGATGGAATAATGGATAAATGTTAGTTACTCCATCGCGCAAAACTGCTACCCAGTTCGAATGAATTATGGCATAAAGATAGATTATAGTTTGGAATAACACATAGCGCACATAACAAACAGTGCGGTGTTCAGGTCAATATTCTAGGTCAACAATATAGTTCTAAGGATTCATTCAACCCATTGCTGCTGATCAAAGATCTCTTCTCATGTCAGCAAAGACGTTGACCATCCTCCATCATGCTGCTCCAGTGCCGATCTTATACCTCCTTTAAAAAAGATTTTATCTGCACTCTCATCTATCTATCACTGCAATTTATAATCTCATCACAATCTGGCTATCTGACTGTTTACAATACTGGTTAAGTGTCAATTGGTAGACGAATACAGTTAAGCTATTCTTAAGATTCAGACGTTTATTCTAATCTTGTTTCCACAGAACGAGGAGTCAGTCCTAATTGGGGGTTCGTGCCAAATCCCTGATCCCCTCTACAAGGCCATCGGCTCCGTGATCTCCTTCTACATACCCCTGGGCGTGATGCTGCTGACGTATGCTCTCACTGTGCAACTCCTGGCGCAGCAGAGGAAGGGCCTAGGCCAGGGCTGGGCGGCAGGCTGGCTCGGTGCGATTCCAATCGGTATTATAGTGTGACTGCCTTTCGACCGCTTGCAGCAATCTATTTACTCATATCGTTAAGTGAACCACCGCAACCCGTAACTGTTCTCCTACTGGGCTCAATTCTCCCCTCACAATGTCAGGGGTACTGTTCATAGTCCACAACGTTGGCCAGGTCAGCGACATCTGACGAATCGTTTTTGAGTTATTCATAATAATGCTTATTTAATGGAATTTGTTTTTCATTATATTACTTGTTGAAGCCATTTGAAGTCGGTTTTTATTGAACTGATTAAAAGATTGTATAGAATATCAGTGATTATTATGGTAGTCTTGCATCAAATAAATATACCCAAAGGTGTGACTCTTGAAGTGTACAATTTGAGATAGTGGTGATTATTCGGAGCACTGAATATCAGTCACTTTTATGTTTTCGCAAAAGAGAACTCGAACGAATTTCTCGACTCATTTACGCTACTTCGGCACGCAAAAACACATTTAAGCTTTATGAACACCTGCAAGAACTGTTTACAATGAGCTACTTTACTAAGAGACTGGTAATGAAGTGAAGGTGAGGTACCTTCACTTCATTATCGAACAAAATGGGTACGCGGTGAAAGACAAAAAATTTTGTTTGTACAATAATTACTATTTGTAAGATGAGTCATTATAAAACGGTATAGGGTACCTTGTAATGCGGTGATTAGGAGGTTTTTCTGTGCACTCATTTTATCTAGCCCCTTTATTGGTATAAAATCATCATGATGTATAAAAATATTCTAATAAGATAGCATTCAGAGCGGTTGGTTGTTTTAACCTAACGTGATGAGGCTCTTGAGGTTATTGCAAACTTGGTCCTTTAGCCATTACTGATCCCTCCAGGTTTATCAAATATTTTATGTAACACTAGAATTTGCACTCGCTTCGCTTCGGAAGTACAGTTACGATAAAAAAAGTAGTTATTGTGAAATTACTGTAACAGTACATATGGTATGGTGGACTTATTTGTAGATTAGGATGTCCTCTGTAAAACTGTAGTACATCATGTTTCTTTTCCAGTTTTCTTTTCTTTTTATTTTTTTTTGTATAAATGTTTTTGTGTTTTGTTATGTATTTTTCTGTTTTATTTATACATATAAAATGTATATCTATATATATATACATATATATGAATGTTAATGTTTTATGTATTTCAACTTATTTATCTTTTATTTATATTTTTCATTGGTTTTTCATGATTTAACTGCGCTATGTATTTGTGCGAATAAATGTTCTTTCTTTCTTTCTATTGTTTTTGATTTTTTTTCACACGTTGGGTTACATTATCGAAACTTTCACACGGTTCCCTATTTTTTCTCGTATTAAATATAGCCTATATTCGTCAAGGATAGTTTAGGATTCTAATGTTAAAAGGTTTTTTTGAATCGATCCAGTAGTTTCCGAGCCTATTATATTCAAACAAACAATGAAATCTTTCCTCTTTATAATATTAGTGTAGATTTAAGCCTCTAACCATTTTACTACGTCAGCCTAGAACACTGTTTTTAATCGACTTCATTTAAAAAGTAGGTTCTCAATTCGTGTGTATTTTTGTAAGGTAGAGGGAAAAATCATGAGAGTAAATTTTCAGGTGGCGCCTGCGTGCACGTCACAAAAAACCGACACCCTGAAATTGGTTAGTCAACATTTTATTTATTACGATACGCGCGAAAATAGTCACAAAAAACCGATACTCTAATGTTAGATATAATTTTAGTTTTTTCTATTATTACTGTCGTTTGTTCTGCAAACGTAAAATAAAGTGAAAGATTTTTTTTTTATAAAAAAATTTAACTTGTTACACCAAAGAAGTATAACTTATAACGTGCGTACGTAAGTACACACACATATACACTGTGTTTTCCTTTTTCTATATTTTTGGCCTCCTCAATTAAAAGGAAAGACGGGTACTGTTAATCGTTTAAATGAGCTTCTATTTATATCCAAACCCGAGATTCCCAAATTCCTTGTATATAATACTTAGTCGCTTGACTGCTTTTAATATAAAAGCCATTAAAATATTGACAGAGTAAAATAAAAAATGAGATTTTAGCACCCTCCATTAACAGAGGTCGTTTCATCAAAATGCCGGATGGATTAGGCTGTAAGCCTTATTACACGTAGAAAATATGTTTGAAGATTTATTTCTTTTAGTGTGTGTACCGGATTATTTGTAGTGACAAGTTTCTCGTGTGTACATAACAGTTGTAAGAGACAAGTTACCTCGTCATCAAATGTGTTAGGTAGTGTGGGTTTTTCAAGTAATAAGACACACTCTCACACCCGCACGTCAAGATTCCTTGTATGTGAAGGTGGCATGGTTCACACAAATACACATCCCACATGCCCATTATCCAAATAAAAACATTTTTTTTCCTAAGATTTTTGTCCTAGTCAGAATCGAACTCAGGATACGCAGAAAGAAATACTGCTGAAGGTTAGCGACATACTTAAATTAAAATTAAAATTTTACACTAAAACTAAAACTCAAAGTCTATTTAATAATGTACTTAAGAAGGGCTCGTCAGTTAAATATTTATATAGTTTCATCTCCAATCAAATTGTATAGTACTTTAATATGAACTAACGGTGAAAGAAGATACAAAATGAAACGCAAAAATATTTTTGCTTTGAAAAATCTTCACTAAATTGATGCGACGAAAAAACCACTTCAGAATTCCAACACACAAATCGAAATTCCGTGGATAAAACGGTTCATTTGAAATCGGTAGCGGACTTCAATCCATTGCAATTTCAGTGTAATATCTAAAAGACCTCATCCAGTAAACTGAAGTAATCAAATAATACTTTATACTCCTTAAAATTTGAAATCTCGCAAGAAAATCTCATTATAAAATACCTACGCATGAAGTGAAATGGCAATTCATTTCTAGTTATAAAGGAATTATTAATGAAAATGGTATTAGATGCTTATCCCATTTTGTGAGTTACGGGTTTGATAACGTTTCTAAGTCAGCGGAGCGATTATATGTAATGTCTCAAAGCTAAAATATAATTTACTTTAACGCTGCCTGAATTTGAATTTACGCATTTGTGATCATCAGATTAGGAGGACGGATCTTCGACGGTCAAAATACTGTCTCATATTATACAGTATAATACTGTCTCATATATGTATACTGCGGGAATGTTCCAGAATACAGATGCTATGCGATCAAGTCAGGGTATAGCGGATTTTAAAATTTTATAAATCACTAGTTCAGCTATTTGTAAAACACCTGGTTTTCCTGTGCATTGAATATTATTTCAAAATTTTGATGAGGGGCGGCTTTAATATCGAGATGGAGCACGAAATTTTTCGAATTATTGTCTGTCTGTCTGTCTGTCTGAACGCGCATCACGTGGAAACCCGCGGATAGAATTCGTTGAAACTTTGTAAAGTTATTACGTATTCCCCGATTAACATTTAGGGCACTTTTTATTCCGATTGATTCCCGGGTTTGCCTGGAATAGGAGAAGTTTGTATGGGAATTTTTCTTAAATGTCAACCGATTTACTTGAAATTTGCAAACATGCCTTATTTAAATTAATGAAATATGGTTTTCTCAGTTTTTTGATATTTTATTATAGAAAGAAAAAAAAGGCAAAATAATGTGAATATTTTTAAATTTTCAATACAAGCTCCTGGGTGATAAGTGTATGTGTTTACCTTAAATTTGAAATTTACATATCCTTAATATGATGCCTATCTGAGGGTGAAATTGTGTACTAAAATGTCTCACAATATTCGTAGTATTTATTTTTGGAATGACTTTAAATCTCGAGAAATATTTACCATTTAGGAAACTTTTGATCCCTTATACCAGAATTTCCTTGGGATACGGGATTTAAGTGTGTATGGGATTTTTGGTCCACTGATAATTAAAAAATATATGTTTGTGTGTAAGCGAAGCTGCGGGTACAGGTAGTATTTAAATATTTATGATAGTTTGGTTAATGTTCGACATCAAAACATTTTCAGATATTACTCTGCCCTTATCGATAAAACCATCCCACTAGCGTAAAAGCGTAGATAATAATCGCAAAGTTTTATCGGAATCAGATCAGCGGTTTGGCAATATAGAAAAATGAACAAATTAACATACGAAGTCCCAGTTCAACCCAATCCGTATCTAATCTGCTCGAGTCAGCATGCAAGCTGTTCAAACTTGGAACTTGCAGCCAATTCATCTTTCTTGGCTGTCATCATGTCGGCAATACAGTGATTGGACCACACACAATCAATCTAGGTTTAATGAAAAGACTAATAAATATAATATCCATCCAATACCATCAGGATTCTCCACATCCATCCAGGGTTGACTGGTGGACAATGCCATTAGGCATTAAGTCTTGCCCTTTGAAACTTCGTGTAAGAGGTGACATAAATATGAATAAATAAATAAAATAAATAAATATCCTACTAATATTATAAATATCTAAATTTGTGAGGATGTTAGAATTTCCTTCATGCCCTACCCGTTAAACGGATCAAGATGAAACTTTTATCATGCGTAACGCTAAGGAATGGAATAAGCTACCCGCGTCAGTGTTCTCATTCGATTACAATGTAAATGTGTTTAAATCAAGAGTGAATAGGCTTCGGCTAATTTAGCGTGCTTTACCACCTAAACCACATCCGTGCTTACCATCAGGCGGGGTAGTGGTTACGCACATATTTATTGAATTGAATATAATAGAAAATTTTTAATTAGTATAGATTTTATACCGGTTGTAGGTTCCCCTGGGATAACGTACACGTAAATATGTTTGGATGTCTGCGTTTCAATGCATTGGAATCACATTTAGGCTACTTTGTATCACATTACGCAGACTACCGCGGGTAGAAACAAGTTGAAATATAAAACCTTATTTAGACGACTCTACCTCAAACTTGACCAGTCCTTCGCTTGACCGAAACGATTTATCAAATTGTCCTACACGGGTATGAATCTTTAACTAACCCTTTTCGCATTACCATTAAAATAGGCCTGGATTAGAGGAATTAGACTGTGTGAGACACTTCTGTTTACGTTTAAAAACATTTTTGTTTGCTGAACGTTTAGTACTGAAATTGGCTTTTGCTTTCATTACTGTTAAATCATATGTTTGTGAACCCCGTCGGGTAAGTTAACATCTTGCTCGAGTCAGCAATCAAATTGAACGACGTTCCGGCTGGACGTTTGATTGTCAGTTCTTCTTTTCTCCTTTCTCGTCGTCTTTTATTGTTCTTCTTCTTATATTGTTCTATTACCCGCGTTGTCATGCTTGCGGTAATTTTAATTAATTTTCTTACCCAAATAATCCCAAACTTACTATTTTCATCAAAAACGTTAGTGCGGGTTTTGGGAATCTCACTTCGTATATGTGGATATATTGCACGATAGTATGGGATATATCAATTTGAGGAGATGAATGAATAATGAATGAGTGAAACCTGCTTGAAAGGGTGAAAACACGCCTATTGCTCTAGGATTTTTGGTATCAAAGTTATGTCGCTTTGAAGAAAATATACGATCTGGGAACAAATATTTATAGAGCATCAGTCAGAGTAAAAATATTCTATCTTGCATCTGGTATGTGGTGACACGAAAACATTTGACATAGGTAAATAAATATCATTTGGACGACTCACACACGGCCATCTCATACTTAGCCGTTAGCTTGTGATTGGTGAACAGACAACTGATAGACATACATACATGTATATTATTAATACATATATACTTATTTAGATACTTTTCCACCCAGACACACAGAACTAACATTCCTGCTCATCATAGAAAAGTTTGACTTGGGTGGGAATCGAGCCCGTAGCCTGTAGCCGTCAGGTTCATTAACCACTAAAGCAAACGGCCTGTTAAACATACTCGTACTTTATTAAACTGAATACAACTGAAACAATAACAACCCATAACTGTCTCACTACTACGCTCGGCTCTCGTCTAAAAATGTGGGGCCACGCTGGCCAAGTGCAAATAACTAGAGTTCACATTCTTGCACGTGTAGGTTTTCCCACGATGTTTTCCTTCCCTGAAGTAAGTGATTATTAACCTCTTATACCCACATACTCGTAACTTTGAAAATTAGATGTGCATGGTTGAACCTACGACCTCCTACTCGAGTGACCAACTTTACCGATCAGGCTACCACTGCGAAAACAATATAGCATCCAATATTGTCCAGCAACATATGTAAGTGTTTGAAAAGCCTTGAAAGTTTTGACCGAAAAATACGAGTAAACACGAGCACTGTAACAACAGTCGTGAACAATGTATACGAGGTCGAAAAATGCCGTACAAAAGTGACTACAAAAGGGTGTTGTTTAATGAAAGAAAACAAAATCAACCAAACATTGGCCGTGTTTCTAAGAAATTGTTTAAAAATAGAAATGTGTCGTGTACACGGAACGCGGGCACGAACTATTTCATTAATTAACTGTGCTACCTTTTACTGTAACACCTCGCTACAATCCATTGATGGCCTTCTACAGTTTTCTCTTAACATTTAGGATGCCTAAAGCATACTCCATCAATGTTATCTGGTGCGGATTGGTGGATTCTTTGATCAATAATACAACCAGATTTCGGTCAGCGACGAAATATTGTCTCGACACATACTCGTACCAGCTCATTTGAAATGTGGACTGGTATTTTGTTTAGTTTGTTTCAAACAGCCAACACATAAACATTTCCACAATACCACACAATCTTCCCAATGTTTCGGAGCCTATTCTCCTCAAACAAACAATCACATCTTCCCTGTTTGTAATATTAGTATAGATTTACAACAAATAATAGGTACGAGTACATGCAATTTATAAAACTCTGCTGAGGTTTTATGCTTTATTAAAACAACGCCTTTAGTAATACGTTTTTTATTACTAATATTCATGCTAACACTATTCCAATCGAATACAATACAGTTCCTAGTTAAACAGTTGAAGAGGGTGAAAATTAATTATTAGCAAGGTTACCACAATTACAAATTATGTCTAAGAGCCATGGGAAACCGGAATATACAATTTATGTCAATATCCGTACCACGACCATGAAAGTTAGTTTAAGATAATCCCTCTGGAATTTCGTACGTCGAATTAATTGACTAAAAGCAGCGCGAAAAGTTCTTGTTTAATACGGATATAGAGAACTAATATATAATAGAAATTTAATTAAAGAAGGTTATCCTAGTAATATTAAAAATGCGAAAGTATATCTTACTAGCGTATGTGTCCGCGGGTTCGTGGCAGGCAAGTTGCTGAAACGTAGCCTATATGCCATACTATAATCTATCTTTGTGCCAAATTTCATCAATATCGGTTCAGTAAGGAGTAACACACATATAATTAACATCCTCACAAACTTTCGCATTAGCACTTAGTTTAGAATTATAATATTGTCGCGTAGATTCAACTGCTAACGAATTTCGACGCGAGCTGTCAGAGCTACGTGGCTCTGTGGGAAATGGTC